>JAQIUT010000140.1:0-110201 GCA_028654355.1 Colletotrichum sp. SAR 10_99
GGGTGGGCTTACTCGAGCTTGCGGGTCTTGTTGCCGCCGTAGGCCAGGCCGGAGTTGCAGTCCTCGCGCTTGGCGTAGACGTTGACCTTGCCGCCGAGCGCCTTGGAGATGCGGGGGAGGGGCTCGATGGGCGAGGGACCGAAGAGGAAGTTCTCCCTCGGGATGGAGGCGAACGGCTCAGGGAGGACGGCGGCCATTGTGAGTGTCTTTTGTGGAAAAGGGGTATCAAAGGAGAAAGGGAAACGGGATGCTGAGTGAGAGAGACATGATCAGAGACAGCAGTGACCAGAGGTGGTCTCTTAAATAAGACATTCGCGATGTCGTGAGGAGAGCGACGTCGGATGGTTGAAGGCCAAGACGTGAGAGCTGACTCGAGGGGCAAACGCGGGCGGGTGGATAACGATGGCCCACCGTTATCTGCAACGGGATCATGCAGGCTGATATCGATAAAGGAAAGCTATTGACTTTAGCAGACGACTACTGGGTATCTCCTCCTCCAATTCCTCTGAATGAAGGTTATGATAATTATTGTTGAGTTGTCTGGTAAGAGACCAAGCCAAAGGTAATTTGTCCGGTATGATTTGCAGCAAAAGCAGAACAGCAATGTCGATGCTATCGCCCAACTTGTGGTCACGACTACCCCTCCATCAGCGCCTGTAGGGGACCTTTTACCCCTCCAAAACAGTGACAGACATGCCCCGCAGCCGCTTTCGCGAAATTTCCCGGCGGGGTTCTCGCTGTCGCAGCAGCACGACGAACCCCGCGATGGCGCGACCGGAAAACCACGCGATTGCCGGGAAACTGGGCGGGAAACTCGGGAACTCACTTTGCCGGCAGTTTCCCGTGGCGAACTTCGCCGAAGTAACGGAATCGGAGGAGTTGCCCGGCGGACGGAATCCAGAACGCTGCCCTGGTCACTGACCAGCGCGGGGCACGATTTGTCTCCATGTCATTTCGTTCGCAAGTCGTATTCACATCAGCATTGACATTGGATCTCACCATGAAGGTTTGAGCCTGCACTATGGAACAAGGAGAAGTGCTCGGCGAGTCCGACAAGATGTGTTTAACTGTTTTGTTCGTTCAAGATTTGCTACTCTAAACATTTTGTATGTTCCAAACACTCTCTGAGTGTTGGCAGCGCAAAGACACATTTTCCCTCATCTCTCTTTGAAGATGATCACACACCATGATACGCTAAAAGATAATGCATCATTCTGACAAGACACAGACCGCTCATGCAACACCACACAACACAAACCATCTACTCGGCGTCAAGCGGCGCCGTGGGAGGCTGGTTGTTCACCTGGATACCGCCGCGCTTCTTCTCCTTGCTATCAGGGAACGGCAGCGCCCATCCGCCCTCCGTCTCAGGCGTCGACAACCACAAACGCAGCAAGTGTCGTCTCGGCGCCGGCGGCGGGAAGTCCTTGTACTCCGTCCTGGCATGCAACAAGTGCGCGTTGCTCAGGAACTGGATGTCGCCGACCTCCAGAATCATGTGCAGCGCGAGCTTCTGGCAAGTATCCTCGAGCGTCTTCAGCGCGTGCAGTTGCTCCGGGCTCAGGGGCGGGATGATCCCCTTGTCCGAGAACCGCGTCAGCGAGCGCACGTAGTAAGGGTCCCACTTGCAGTAGACGCGCTGCTGGCCGCCGTTCTCGATGTAGAAGACGGGCTGGCGCGTCCACTGCTCCTGGCCCTCGGAGACCTCGCCCTTGCGGTCAAAGTACCACACGGGCTTGGTCAGCAGCTCGGCGACGTCCGGGTGGGCGCGCTGCAGCTCGTTCCAGACGGCGTGGATGCTGACGAGGTCGCTCTCGCCGCCCTCGGCGGCGCGGTGGACGCACAGCAGGCCGACGAGGTCGCCGTCGTCGGCGTGGAAGAACTGCCGCGCCGTGGTGCGGTAGATGCGCACGCGGTCGATCTGCGTCGGGTCGTCGCCAACGTCCTTGACGTGGCCGAGCACGTGGCCGCGGCCGTTCTGCGATACGAAGTAGCCCAGGTAGGTCCCGAGGCCCATGTAGCCGACGGCGGTCTTGTGCGGGCCCCATTCCTGGGCTGGGAAGCCCTTGAAGAGGATGAAGCCCTTGCCGTTGATGAGGTCTTCGCGCAGCTCGGTGAGGGCCTTGCTGAGTTTGGGGAGGGGGAAGTTGCTCTGCGGGGATGAGGTGTTAGTCTGGTTGTTGGGATGTGCAAGGGAACTGCCGAATGGCGTTGCCGGGGTTGGATCGACGTACCTTGGAGATACCGGTCAGAGGGGTGCCGCTGGCGATGAACTCGTCGGATGTGCGGCCGAGCTCCTCAACCTCCTCGGGGGTGAAGCGGTGCGTCCACTTCTCGGGGCTGTTCTCGAACTCCTCCTTGTGCCAGACCGTGCGGCCCGTGATCTCCTTGGGGAACTCCTCGTACGGGCGTAGGGCGTCGTAGAGGGGGTTGTGCTGTCCCGAGGTCCTGATGCCGTCGGGGAAGATATCGCGGGGGGCGTCATCATTCTTGCCCTTCCAGGGGCCGGAGGAGCTGACCTCAACAGGCTCGTCGACGAGAATACCCGGCGCCATGGTTGCGAATTTGAGTATTGGGGTATCAAAAAAAGAGAAAAAGAAGATGTATAGTGAGGGGCAAGGTTGAGTATCTGGTGTGAATACACTCAGCAATTTGGAGAAGGGAAAGACACTTATAAGTATGAGCAGAGCCGGATGATCGAATTATTACCCCTCATCCAAATTTTGACACAAAAAACTCTCTGACGTCGCACGGGGGCCTTGCGCCCCTTTATCGCCAGCGAACCAAACCATCGGAATGGCGGGATTCGAAGGGTTTCGAGGGGGGTTGTCGAGCTCGACGCAACAGATGGCGTGCTCAGGGACCCATATCGCGACTGCTCGTCCGATGACGCGAGACACCACCACCACCACCACCACTCTGTTAGTGTCAGTGTAATTGGAGTGTGGGGTTCGCCGATCGGGTGGCCCCGCAGCGCCGATGTCGTGCTCCGTGGTCGACGGCAGTACGGAGCCGGGGTGTCATGTTTTAGACTTTTTTCTTCTTGTTTTCTCTCCCAATTGCATGCGCCTTTTTATCTCACCTTTCTCTCTGAGTCGATCGATTTTCTCTGCTGCTTCGCTTACGACGCCCCGCGCTTGAAGTCTCCGACGACTTCCGTGGTGAGTTAGCTGTTCACGGGTCAATGGATGCTGCCCATGCAATGATGCGGATGAAAGCTCCCGACCTACCCCAACGTCTCCTCAGCACACCATCCTGCGGGACTAGCCCGGTGGCGTTATCACACCCTTGTCAAATTGGCTGCGAATAGACGTGCCAGCGCCCTGTCGATTCTCCAACGGCGCGTGGACTTGCTCTTCGATCTGTGCTTGTGAGAGACAACTTGTGTGGATGCTGAGACAGTAGCCGAAAAGATATTTCCGAGGTGACAACCGATCGATGGGGGCCGTTGGAACGGCAGTCGGTCTTCCTTGTCATTGAATTGCGACGCTGGCAGGCTATGCGAATTGATTCATCCCACTTCACTCCGTACCTGCAACCGAAGCCGGTGGGTTGTGATTGGAAGGCTCTATTGTTTGTCCTGGTCATGGCAAACTACCTGGTCTAAATCGCCATGATCTATCATGCGGTATCGCAATACTCTTCAATCACACTCCTCGGCTTCTTAAACTTGCCAAGCGGCACATACTCCAAGTCATCCATGCCAAAGCCCTTCGGCCCGCCAATCTCGATACCTCGGGCCGTCGAGGTCCACTTCTCGGAAGCAGTAATGCCGAGGACGACCACCAGAAGACCGTACCGATACTCCTGTGTACCCAGGGCCTCACCATTCTGAGCGTCAATAACGCACACGAGATCAGGGACAATGGTGAGAATCTGTTCAACAAGTCAGCAACACCCCCAAAGCCTCCCCTCAAAGACCGAAAACTCACCTCCTCCCCGCCCTCAGCATCAACCTTCTTCGCAAGAATATTCTCATTCTTGAACGGAATCACCAACTTCTCAACCCCCTTCCTGTCTGCTGACACCCCCTCGATAATGACCTCGCCATACGCGTGACCCATCCTCGTCACCCTCTCAACACCCACAATCTTGCCCCGGAACAACACCCGCGCAGACTCCTTCCCACCAACCTCGTCGACGATGGCCTCGGCGACCCTATCGATCGTGTTGCTGCACCGCGAGAGCGCCACGGCGCGGCCGATCCGCCACGACAGCGAGACCGTGTTCTCGACGACCCAGGACTTGGTGTCGCGGCCGCTGACGGGGCCCTTGGCGCAGCCGACGTGGGAGCCCATCTGCGAGAGGGCGGCGCGGAAGGCGCGTTCTGCGTCGAGTTCGGTGCGGGCTTTCGTCATGAGCTGTTGTGAGTCTGAATGTTAGCTTCTGGAGGAAAGAGCGGGTTTGAGGGAGGGGAGGACTCACCATTATTCTGCCGTTGCCGTCCGAGATACACGAGGGGATCATGGTCGCCTTCTTCTCGAACACGACTGGTGTCGTTTGGTGTGAGATGGGGTACGCGCGACCCATCCAGTCGCCGTCGATGGTTGGGATGTCGAGGTTTGTGCTGGCGCCGAGAATGAGACCCTGGAGTCCGTTGCCGCCTCCGATTTCGAGGGAGATTACGGCTGTTGGCTTGGTGTTGAGGTACTTGTAGAGCTCTACTTGTGACTCCATGATCCTTTGGACAGATTGTTAGCAAGGGCTCAATGTCCCGGTCACGGCACGCGTTACTTACTCGTCACCGTATGGTTTCTCAATCGAAACCTGAGGAGACCCCTTCCCACCACCGCAAGCCACGATGTCGTCGTCCTTGAGGTGCCACGGCGAGATGATCCTGACGGTTGCTCCTGCCCGCATCATCTCTCGTAGTCTCAGCATGTGCTGGTAGGGAGATCCTCCGCCGCCTGTGCCCAGGATGTAACAGCCTATCGTGATCCAATCCAGATCGGTTTCGGAAAGAAGCCATTCTTTGTTGACGATCTTGGGTTTGTAAGAGTGGATGTAGTCCTTTGTGTAGATGATCGACTGTGAACCTGAACCTTGGCTATCCCCGTTTGTCTCTGGCTTCTTCTCATTGGTTGCAGATGGCTCGCTCTCGAAACCGTCGACGCCATTGAGAATTGGAGTAGCGTCGCCGAAGTCAGTTCTGGAGAAGTCGAAATCTCCAACAGCTTTGATGATGATTCGTGACTTGTTCGCGATATACTACGAAGATTTGTTAGTATGGTTGCAAAGAACACCTGAAGCATACATCTCACCTGCAATGGAAAACTCTCAATCTCCGCAATCGTCACCGTCTCCCTCAGAGCTCCGCTCTCGACTGCCTTGTCCACCGCGCGTCGCGACAATTCCTCAATGACCTGCGCAACGCTCTTTGACTCTGTGCTCTCAATCGAATCTACCACACCGCTGACTCTCGCGGTGGCAGCGCCAATGGCATTGGCGACGCCGGACCATTCGGGCTTGATGACTCTGCTGGCTCCAACCAGGGCGTCCGGCGCAATCACCGCGCCACCGCCGACGAGGACTACCGGGATATCTTCCGGCGAAGTCTTCATGGTGTCTACGATGCGTTCCAGCATCTCCTTCACCTTGGCCTTGAACTCGGGTAGATCGCTTTGCAGGCTGGACCCCTCGACGAGAGAACGGTCCCCAATCCGAACTGCAGGATCTGCGAGGACAGTGTAATCCGTCGTCGTCGGCACATCTCCGCCGAAAACCAATGCCTTCTCCTGAATCTTGTAGCCCACACTCTGCGGCCCGATCGTCAAAGAACCGTTCTCGTCCCGTTTCACAATGGAGCCGCCCCCGAGACCAATGCTCTTGACATCGGGATATGAAAAGTTGGTCCTAACACCTGAGATCTCGCTATACGCCGCTGCCTGTCTCGGGAAGCCGTTCTCAAGAAGCAGGCCCACGTCGGTCGTCGTTCCACCGATATCCACCACCATCATAGCCTCCTTCTCAAGGTTCTGCGTCAGGAACGCCGCGCCGCGCATGCTATTCGTGGGACCACTCGAGAATGTCCTAATCGGCAACCTCGCCGCCGCGCTCGCCGGCAATATCGTGCCATCATTCTGCGTCACAAATACAGGACACTTCAACCCCAGCCTTGCAACCGCATCCTGAAACGAGTGAATCGTCCGCCTCGCAAACGGCAAAATCGACGCATTCAGCACCGCCGCGTTCTCCCTCTCCAGGAACCCGATATTCGCCACATCCTTCGACATCACCACGTCCGCCTCCGGATACACTTCCCTCACAATCTCCGCCGCCCTTTCCTCCTGCCGATACACGACATCCACCGGGCTGAAAATCCCCACCACAACCACGCTCCTAATCCCCTTCGCCTTCACAATCTCCGCCTCCCGCCGCACGGCGTCCTCGTCCAGCTCCGCGATCAAGCTGCCGTCGATCTCAAGCCCGCCGTCGACGAGCCCGCGGTGCGCGCAGACGATGGCCCGCAGCCGCGGCGGCCAGTCGACGCCGACGGGGATGTCAGCGGAGAAGGGCCCGCAGAGGCGGATGACGGCGACGCGCGCGAGGCGGGCGGCGTCCATCTCGACGACGGCGTTGATGAAGTGCGTGGTGCCGATGGTTACGCTGGCGACGCGGGAGGGGTCGAGGGGCGGCGCGGACTGCGCGAACATCTGGGTGATGACGGCGTTGATGCCATCGCTGGGGTTGGGGGTTGTGCTGGTCTTTTGGGAGGCGAGGATGCCGCGGGAGGGGGCGGAGGAGGCTGTTGGGTCGAGGATGACGCCGTCGGTGTTGGTGCTTGGACGTGTTAGTTTGAGGTGAGGGTTGGGGGATGGGGGTGGCGTACCCGCCGACGTCGACTCCTATCCTTAGAGTCGGGTGCGACATGTTGGTTTACGTGGTGATCTTGTTCTGGGAAAACAAGTGAAATGAACGGGGTTAAGGTCTTGTGTTGGTTGTGTGAATCTGGGCCAAGACAAAGATCACGATTGAGAGGCAACGACAGTGACAGGCCAGAGGTTGAAGGGAGAACATGGGATCAATAAGACGGGCGAATGAGAATGAGCCCAGGTAAAGTATCGGACGCTCTCCGACGTGGCGCCGGCATCGGGGCCTGGCCGACAACTGACTCCATCCTCCGAAAGACACTGGAGCTGTTGGTTTGCTACCTGAGTCTGCTTCCGAACGGGCCACTGAGCAAAAGAACTGTCAGCAGCTTTAATCATGCATATTGAAAATAGCTCTCCTGATTCGAAGGACCCATGCATTGCGACAGCTATGGTTAAGCTGAAGTGATCCTTCATCGTTATCACCGGCATGTGGCCGGCAGGGGGCGAGAATACCCCACGTGTTCGGGTTCTTATCTCGGGGGGCAGGATTTCTGACCGGTCGACTGGGTCAAAATGCGACCCATTCAAAGACCCCAATCCATATTCAAACACATCATTGGCCCAATGTTTGATGCTCGAGTTGTCGACGCCGGGGTCGTTCTGGGGCGGGATAAGGGTCGCATACCCGGGAAACTATTACCGAACATCGGTCTTGATATGCATGACAGATAACGAAGACGCAACGGCGCTGCATCGCGAATGGAGCCGACGCCAAGACTTCGATGAGAGCCGAAAGCATCGGAAGATCTACGGGGTGCTTGAGGGCACCGAGATAAGATGACGGCCTACCGTATATCAGGCGGCCGGCGCCCTCCAGCTCCAGTCTGACTGACCTAGGTTCAAGTACCCAAGTTCCTCCGGCGTAACCATGACCAACAAGACCGTTCAGAAGGTCAAAGAGGCCGTGATCCTCAAGTCTGACGAATCGCGGCATGAGGAGGTCAGCGCCTGGTCGAACAGGGATCTGATCCCGCTGCCACCGTCTCGTCGCACCTGGGGCTGGTTCAACTTCTTTGGTTCCTGGTCATTGTGAGTATCAGTCACGACGCAAAACATAAGCTACTTTGAGCGCGGAACTGACTATGACGGCCAGGTCTTCACTCAACGTAGCAACATGGCAGACCCCGAACACATTCTTGACGCAAGGCCTCTCGGTCGGCCAGGCCATGGCCGTCATTGTCGTCTCCCGAGCTCTTTGCTGCTTGTTCGCGATTCTTGTTGCTTGGTGCGGTCTGACTTGGCACATTGGATTCACGGTGCAGAACCGGTACACGTGGGGCTTCCGGGCGAGTTATATCCCTTTGATGCAGCGTATTCTGCTCAATTTCATCTGGAACGCCCTGCAATGTGAGTACCGCTGAGCTCGTTCGGGAGGGAGTGAAGCTGACTGGGTGATCAGGTTGGAATGGCGGCAAACTCGTAACGTGAGGATCACCCCCAAAGAAGTCGTCCATTAAATACTGACAATACACACAGCGTCTGTATCACCGCCATCTGGCCCTCCTTCGCAAAGATTCCCAACACCCTCAGCGCCAGCACACCGACGACAACCTATGAGCTCATCGGCTTCATCGTGTTCTGGGTCGTGTCCATCCCGTTCCTCTTCATCCGACCCGAACGCTTCAAGAAGCCCTTCTTCATCTCATCCGTGGCTTGTGGTGCCGGCATGATCGCCCTGCTCATCTGGTCACTCACCGTCGCAAAGGGTGTCGGTCCTATCTTTTACCAAGGCCAGAGCGTCTCCACCAGCTCACGCTGGAGCGTCTCGTGGCTCATGATGGCGGGCATCAACCAAGCCATCGGACAAAAGGCTGCCGGCATGACGAACAGCAGCGACTTCTCGCGTTACGCAAAGGACAAGAAGGGTTACATCATCGGCACGGTGTCCGTCTACTGGATCACGGGCGTGCTAGTCTGCCTTGGCGGCTTGGTCACCACCGCAGCCTGCCAAAAGATCTACGGCACCATTTACTGGAACCCTCCCGACCTGCTGATGGTCATGATGGATCGTAAGCTGCCCCCCCGAAACGCCCTCCACCCGTCCCACCTACTAACTCCAACCCCCCACAGACGGCGAAGGCTCCTCCGCCGCCCGCGCCGCAGTCTTCTTCCTCGCCCTCGCCTTCGCCTTCACCTCCATGTTCGAAAACGTCTGCTCCAACGCCGTCGCCGGCGGCATCGACCTCGCCGGCCTCTTCCCGCGCTACATCGACATCCGCCGCGGCGCGCTTCTCACCTTCTTCGCCGCCTGGATCATCCAGCCCTGGCAGCTCATCAACCAAGCCGCCACCTTCGTCGCGGTCCTCAACTCCTTCGCCGTCTTCCTCGCGCCCATCATGGGCGTCATGGTCTGCGACTTCTTCGTCCTGCGCGCGCGGAGGGTCAAGCTGTCGCACCTGTTCCACCCGCAGGGCTCCGACTACTGGTACTGGCACGGCGTCAACTGGCGCGTGATCCCGTGCTGGATCGCGGGGTGGGCGCCCACGATCGGGGGGCTGATTGTGAGTGCGGAGAAGGACGAGAGCGCGCCCGATGCGGTGTATGAGTTGTACTACATTGCGTTCTTCGTGGGGTTCTTCATCTCGTTTGTGCTGTTTTACCTTGCCAACCTCGCGTTCCCGTTGCCGAATCTGGGCGAGTTTGATGAGGAGGATAAGTATGGGACTTTCACGGCGGAGGAGGCGGCTAAGTTGGGTGTTGTACCGACAGATTCTGCCACCGCTACTGGGTTTGGTAAGGAGGAGGGGATTGACACCCGAGTGAATGAGATTCCGGATGAGAGCTCGGCTGGGGAGAGAAAGTGGTGGAACTTCAGACGCCGGTGAGCAGGGCATTGGGGCGGCCTGTTGAGATCCTTCTACGAGTGGCTCTTCGAATGTGAGAATTACACAAAAGCATTTACTGGAATTATACACTACTTCCCATCTGACAAACATCTACAAGCCTCGATCACAGACCTAAAATCCATAACCACTGTCGCTAGAGTCACTGCGTAGTCTTCGCATCGACCGGGATCTTGAACCCCGTGGTCCTCAGCTTCTGAAAAACGCCATCTGGATCCACCCTCTTGGCGACATCCTTCAGGAACGCCACATTCTTCTCACCGTACGTGGCAATCGGGTTCTGGTCGCCCCAAGCATAGTTGAGATACCTCCAGTCCTTGAACACGCCAATGAACTTGGCATACGCATCGACTCTCTCTCGGAACTCCAGAATGTGAGGCAACATCTTGTCTTGCAGCTCAGGGGTGTCACAGGTCAGCACAAGCAGCCAGTTGCTCGTGGGTCCATCAGCCACCACGTCCTCGAGGCCGAGAATGTTGCCACCGTTGGCCTGGCCGTGCTTGACCATGGACTGCGTGAATGGCTGGAACTGTCCGAGAACGTCGTACGTTACGGTCTTGTTGGTCTTTTTCGTCATTTCTTCAGCCAATGGGTCCAAGTAGTGCTTGCCGAACATCTGGAGCTCGTCGTAGACGAAGTTCATCATGCGAACATCGTTGCGGAATTGGCCAACGAACCAGTTGGCACTAAGCGCAGGGGGGTTAGCACGCACTCGAAAACGAAAACAATGCCATGAATGTACTTACTACAGGCCGAGTGGCGTAGGACCAGTAAACTCGGGGACCATCTCCGCAACGGCTGCGACTCGAGAAGTGTTGCTCGTGACATTGATCTTCTCGTACTCGTTGAAGGCAGGAGCATCATCGACGCCGGCGCTGTTAGTCAAGATTGCCCGGAGTCCAACAGTCCGATGAGTCCCGTACGACATTCCCACGATGTTCTGGCTTGCGGGATCTTGGTCCATCTTGTCGGCGAAGTTGAGGTAGGCGCGGAAGAGCTTGTCTCTGTTGGTTTCGTCGTACTCTCGGAGACCTCCCCACATATCGGTGGAGTTGACAACTTCTGTGAGGGGTGTCAGTGTCTGCGTATCATAAGTGTTCCCTCTTCATGGACTCACTTTGGTCAATTCTGGTGACGAAGCCCAAGTTGCCGGAGCCGCCTTTCTGAGCCTTGAACAGGTCTGGGTTGGATGTCGCATTGGCGTTGACGACAGTGCCGTTGGCGAGAACGATTTCAAAATTGGTCACCGTATCGCATGCGAAACCATATGCATTGGTGTGGAAGGAGTACTGCAAAAGTGTTTAGCAAAGGACCTCAGATATAATAGCCATCAAGCATCGAAAGAACAAAGGAACTTACACCACCGCCAGTAACAAACCCTCCAACGCCAACGACTGAGGCCCGACCACCGACTGTAGTCACATTCTCACCCTTGAGCAGAGTGAAGACCTTCTCCCAAGTCGAACCAGGATTAATCGAAGCAATCCCAGTGACATTATTGTAGGTCGTCGTGTTCAAGTTGCCTGCAAACAGTCTAAGTCAAATTGAAGCTATCGACACTATAGCTGAGTACTTACCAAAGTCAACAGTGATCCCGTCCTTCGCGCCATTAGCCCCCTTGAAAGCAGAATGCGCACCGCTCCGAATACCAAACGGACATTGGTGTTCAGAGATAACCTTGGCGATGCGCGAAACATCGGATGTGCTCGTCGGGAGAACCATGCACCAGGCGGCTTGTGCCGCGTTGGCAGAGTAGTACGACTGCAGCCGCTTGTCGTACGTCTCCGTGTCGGGCATGAGCACCTTGCCCTCGAGTTCAGGGTCCTTGGCGAGAGCGGAACACTGCTCCGGTTGTCAGCAACATGTCAAATCCCGACAATGCCACGTGAAAAGAAAGATTGGAGCGTAGGATGGTATGGTGTGGTGGTGGTGAGACTGACGCAAACGCATTTTGGGCTGCGGCCGCCGGTGATGTCGACACTCAATGCCGCTGGGACGAGCAGGGCCAGGATGGCTTGGCCTACGGTGAACTTCATGGCTTCCGAGCTCGAGCCGGACTGACTCTTGCCACGCGAGAAAGAGGGGTCTGGGGAGGAATAAGGTTGGGCAAGGGTCAGGGAGGTGAAGATTTGCGGAGGAGGCCGGAGTAATCGGACAGGAGAGTGTGGTGTTCCAGAAAAGTTCTGCCGTCTGGATGATGGACTGGGAAGGGATGGCCAGGATGGTATTTCGCGAAACCGAAGAGATGTACGTGATCTTCTATATTCAATTCAAATCTCTTTTCTGGTGCGTTGAACGACTTACCTCTCTTGTCGCCATCGAAGGCGATGCCACCCAACATGGCCCCGAATTGCTCCAACAAGACCCCAAGAATTGCGGTGCGACCACCCTCCCCCCCAAAAAGACCCCGAACCAAGGACGTGGAGTCCAAATCTCATCAATATCACTTCGAAATACGCCCGTAGGATCTGCACGTGCCCACATGGGGTGGCTGTCAGTCTCAAAACCGCCTCTGGGGGTTTGCCGCCTCTCTCGAACGATGCGGGCGGGTGGATAGGCATCCGTCCGCTGAGTTGTTTAAGCTCGTGAAATCCCGTGGAGGGATCTACCATTCCAAGTGGAGAAGAAGGAAAAACAAGACATCAAAGAGGCCTCGTTTTGCTCTAGTTTCTTGTCATGGAGGGGAAAGCCTGGCCGCTGTCAATGTTGACTTGGGCATGGTCGTCGGGACTCTGCATGGCTGACGGCGCTTGATATGGATCTCTCCATGGGACTATGCATTGGTGAACGCACGGCAACTGCACGATGCAAGGTCCTACATCCGTTTCACAGACTTGCAGACTGTCATATTGAACAGTTGATGATCAACAACGAGCCATGAATGACAATCTTCCGGTGCTTGGGGAAGTTGGTTAATTGAAACACTTCTTCAATACCTCCAACTACCAAACACCGTTAGCGTTGATGGGGTTGCAAAGACAACCTCTCTTTTAGTTTCCAAGAGGATCTGCAACCGCCGTGTCTCTCATTTTCAACCTGGTCTCGTCTTGTGCTTTTGGTTCTCCCAATTGCTGTGCAATGCCCAGCCGGTAGTCAGATAATCGTTTCTTGACTCCCCACCCCCATGCGACCCTGCTTTCTTTTGAAGGCTGTAGCGCTTACTCTCCCCCAGGTCAGTCGCAATCAGCCGCTTCGTCACCCAGCGCGCACCGGATTGGTCGCGGAGATCTTGTGTTGCATATCCAGTGTCCGGGTAGTTGCACCGCACCGCCTTCGTCACACGTCGATACCCGGGGACTCGTCAGGGTCACACCGCTTTGTCCGTGCAAAACTGCGGACGTAAGAAGGCGCGACATCCCGTCGGCTGCGAATACGATATCCAATAGACACGGTGTTTGCGCCAGGGGAAGAACAACTGAACCTTGACATGCTTGATGAATCTGCAGCAATAGGTCCCCAGCCAGAAAAGCTGACAGTCTCATTTGAGAAGTGACCATCGTTGATCTTGGACTGATCCAACTGATGATGTTGACATTGCTGATGTGGCGGGCCGGTACTATTGATGCGGGTTTTCATGTATCCATGCAGCTCGGCACATCGCCATTCTTTCGTCTCAACCTGACTGACAGGCGGGTGCTACATCTGTGCGAGGAACAGCCAAGATTTGTGGCAGGCAGACATGCTGCTCGAACTGCCCCGTCGATTGTTCGTCTCGGTAGCAGGGATGTTCTACGATCGCGTCTGAATTAACCTCCGTCGTTGAACTCCGGTCAAAACGAAGGCTAAAACTTCGTATGGGGGCCCGGCGGGTTCGTACAGGAATACGCTGGGCTCATGTTCCCACCGCGGCGACTTACCGTCGTACCCCGCGCGCGGGCGTTGCGGGACCGCACACGATTCCTCTTTTGAGTTTTGACTTGGCTCTCGTCTTCAAACAAGCTCATCTCATAGTTCCCCCTCGCTTCCCAGGAAAACACGCGCCCGTGTTCGCCGGGGAGCCCCAGAATACGGAACGGTGGAAGAAACGCACCAAACCTTATCCCGAGTCCGGACAGAATCGTCAGAGCCAATCACAGAGGCCTCGGGCACCAATCAGACACCCTCACAGATTTTGCCTTGGAATTTCCACGAATGATTGCGCTGTTTGGGAAACTCAATGTTTAGACTGGAAGGCGGTCTGTCGTCCGTGAACGAAACTGTAGCCTCTCTTGGGAAGGACAACGAGGGCCACGACACGTGCGCCAAGACTTTTGATCTGAGTTATGTGAACTCTAACCAGAGCTTGGATAGGGTCCGGGCGTCTTGAATCAGGTATTCCGTACAGAATGGAATATGGTGAATCATATGCAATATTTTGTTGTGGTGTATTGAACAAGTGCCGAAGGGCAAATCGTCTGGTAGCTCATGGGATAAAATCAGTAGCAAATGAAATGGAGGACTCAAAGTGACGTCTAAACAATTGGCAAACTTCTGCTCGGCCGTTTTCTTCGTAAGGTTGCCGGCAAGGGACTACGACTGGATGAATCAGTCTCACAGCAGCTTTTAACCCTCCGAGTTGCCCATCAAGTGGGGACTAGACCGAGGCCTTAGGGCAGCCCAGGAAACTTTCACCGATGGTGGATGCACTGGCCAACCGCATCCCACAGGATATAGACTCATGCTCGCCTCCGCATCTCAGAGGTGTCGGGGAAAGGCAGGCCATGTTTTCAATGCAAACACCATGTCCGAGTTTCCGGTCACGAATGGCACCGTGACCCTCTTGAAGCCGCCGGATGGCTACGTGGTCGACTTCGACCACCCGCAGCAGCAGCTCGTGCTGGAACACTACTTGGTGTTCGGAATCGGCGGCCCCATCGCACTGATCGCGTTGCTACAGAGACTCTACACAAAGATATGGCTGTCGAACGGCTTCCAGGTGGACGATGGTGAGTGTGTGCGGGGTCATGTGCGCATGTGAAAGTTTAGCTGGATCGCGCGGAACGAATCAAGAGCATCATTATGAGATACATGATGAAGATCAAATTGCTGACGAGGTACGCAGCATTTATGTGTCTTTCTTGGGTGAGTTGTGCTCCGCAGACATTTTGGGAGCTCAGGTTGTTGATGGTACCCGACAGATGGCATCTGTCACTATTCAGGCGGCATACGTCGGTAAGTCATGATGTTTTTCAACGACCAGAATTGCTAATTAAGATGATGATATCAGGTTCGATAGCTTCCGGCAGCATGTGTGCCCACGCATGGGAGATGCCGTTATCGCGATTCCAAACATACTTCGCGGTGAGAAGAGCCCGCGCAACGACCTGCGACTACATGTGAACAAGGCAGCTGATGCGACACCAGATAACCTACGTCGCTGGCCCTCTATTCGTGCTTTGTAATGGACTCGCCAAGTTGTCGCTTCTCGTACTCTACCTTCAACTTTCTCCGCAGAAAAAGTATCGTGCTGCAGTCTGGGCCTCGATATTATTCGTTGCCACCACCACGGCGGGTGTCGCATTTGTCATGATCGTTCGGTGCCAACCCATACGAAAGGGGTTTGATATCAAGATATCCGGGGGAACCTGCATCGACGCCGATCCGCTCTACATGTCGAACTCCATCGCAAATATTGTCACCGACATTATGCTGTTCGTTTTGCCGATTCCGATGATATGCAGTCTCCGGATGGGAATGGCCCAGAAGATGGGGGCCATGGCTATGTTTGCAGTTGGGTCCATGTGAGTGAATTTCAGGGGTGCGTTTAGTTAGATTTGATGGCTTAAACATCACAGGACGATATCGACTTCTATCATCAAACTAGTCCTTCTTCCACAACTTCTGAGAAGCAGCGATCCGTCGTGGGATAGCGCTCCCGCCAACGTTTGGAGGTACGTCCTTCTAATTGTTCTGATGCCACCTATGGATTCTGATGTTGGAATGATCAGCTTTGTCGAAACAAATCTCTTCATCATCTGCGGCTCCATGCCGACGCTGAGAAAAGTCTTCCAACACTTCACCCCTAGACTGCTACTGCGCAGCGACACTTCCTCGATCTCTACCCGGAAACCGTACTTGATTCACGTAACCGACCCCAGCCAGCCTTCAAGAGCAGGAACGACTGACTCAGATATAATGAGCCCCCAGCAATTGTATCACGAAGAACTGTTCAGAGGATATCAGGGACACCAAAGCTTGTTAGATTTCAGGGAAGTGGCAATGGTGCCAGAATCCCCTCCTCTTTCCCGGCAGGGACCGATTATTCCAAAGAGTCTGGTATAGGCTCGTATGAGCCACGGATGAAATTCAACATTCCACAGCAGAGTTATTAGACTTCTTAGAGCGACGCTATGATACCCCTCTCATTATTTACCAATAATAATGCTTTGTTTTCATATATCCTCGTCTCATTTCAGCCTCGACCCAAAGTCTTCGTGCTGCTAAATACTGCAATTTGATCTATCAGTGAATAAGCGCAGGGCGATCAATGCTTGTACCGGAGTTTGTTTTGCTACAATGAGTTTCATCAAGTCCAGAGATGCAGATGCGGGGTGGAGCATGATTGTGGGGGCCTGATAGCGGACGATATCGCGCTTCCCGTGGACACCGAGTGGTGTATCGAGGATCACATTTGTGTTCAGTCCGGTAGTTTAGAATCTACGATAAACGACTCAGAGAGACTGACTACAGTCATATTGTCTTTCCGGAATCAACTCCCTGTCCGGGCACTTTTGTTTACACTGCGTCAGAGTCCTTTGCCGCTACATGGGTCATTCCCGCGACATAGGTCATTCCCGCGGCCTCAGTTAACATGTCGGGAAATTGTCGCCCAGAGCCTCACTCCCGCCGGCGATTGGAAACTTGGCTATGCTTGAGAACATTTATTGTCGAGAATTCGAACAAACAATTCACCCAAGAACCAACTCGCCGTGTGCCGTGCTCGGCATATGCTGGTGACGTAAAGCTGAGGGGCTCTATCGACCCATACAGGCATGTTACGCCCCGCCAAAAGGGGTAGTCTGAAGCGCTCGCTTCCGCCGTCGGTGGTTACAGTGAAAGGCACACATCGTATTTGAACACGCTCTTGCTATTTAAAAATATCAATCACAATTACTGAGCGTGAGAAGATCAAGAAGAGACTATCATCTTCATTGAACATCATGGTCTTGCCGCAGACCCTGACAACAGCAGCCGTGTTGCTGTCCTCGGTGGGCTCAACCCTGGCCGCCGAGAAGTGCACGGCCGCAACTCCCGACAAGCCCCGCGTTTTCCTCCTCAGCGACATCGCCAACGAGCCCGACGACGCACAGTCTCTGGTGCGACTGCTCGTCTACTCCAATGAGCTCCGCGTGGAAGGTCTCGTGGCTACGACGAGCGTGTGGTTGAACGACACCACCCGCCCGGATCAGATGCACGACATCGTCGACGCCTACGAGGAGGTCCTGCCCAACCTGGAGAAGCATGCTTCCGGGTGGCCTAAAGCCAGCTATCTGAGGGGCCTCATCACTTCTGGACTGCCTGTGTACGGAATGGATGGCGTCGGCGAGGGCAAGGACAGCGACGGTTCCGAGAGGCTGGTGAAGGCGGTCGATGCCTCTGACGAGCCCCTCTGGGTGCCGGTTTGGGGTGGTGCGTCCGTCCTTGCTCAGGCTCTGTGGCATGTCAACGCGACGAGGTCACAAGACGAGATTGATAAGTTCGTCTCGAAGCTGCGCGCCTACAGCATCTCCGACCAGGACAACACCGGCTCCTGGATCCGGAGAAACTTCCCACAACTCTTCTTCATCGCCAGCATCCACCACTTCAACCGCTACGCCCTGGCTGCTTGGGGAGGCATCTCAGGCGAAGAATACTATAACTTCCCTAGTCTCGCCAGCAAGGATGTTGTGTCGGCCGATTGGATCAAGGAGAACATTCAGAGCGTCAGCGCCCTAGGCGGGAAGTACCCCGATGCCGACTTCATCGTCGAGGGAGACACGCCTTCTTTGTTGTACCTCATCCCAAACGGCCTCTCGGATCCCGAGCACCCTGAATGGGGTTCATGGGGAGGCCGCTACGGCCCGGTGACATATGGCGAGGGTCACTTTGCGGACAGCGTGGACGTAATCAAGGACTCGGGCAAGACCATCATGAGCGCCCAGGCGACTGTGTGGAGGTGGCGCGAGGCATTCCAGAACGACTTCGCTTCTCGCATGAAGTGGAGCGGCAGCTCCGAGTTCTCCAATGCCCCTCACGCTCCAGTTGTCATACTCAACGGGGACAAGTCCCGCAGGGTCGTGAAGATGATCGTGAAGGAGGAGCAGGAGATTGGGCTAGATGCGAGGGAGTCATGCGATCCGGACGGAGGAGACCTGACCTACAAGTGGTGGCAGTACCTGGAGCCTTCTTCCAACAACAACAGCCCCGGACGGGATGTCGGCAGACTTGAACTCAGCGATACGACCTCGCCCATCATCACCGTCACCATGCCATCGAAAGAGGTCCTTCGCGCCGAGGGCCGTAACCGCCACCCCAACGATGACAAGCACTTGCACCTCATCCTCGAGGTCTCGGACGGCGCCTTGGTCTCATACCGCCGCATCGTCTTCACCATCCCGGGGCCCAAGCCTGGCGACGCGACTTCGACGGCTGCTAAGGCCGCTGAGAAGACTGAAGCTCATGATGAATTGTGAAGAAAGGATATCTTGCCGTAGAAACCGTACATATACCAGAGCCGCTGTACCCCCAGAAGTCTTGTAATACAGGCTATGCAGTAGCTGAAGAAGAAGAAACAAAAAGTCTATGCTTTTTCATGCAAATGCAAATGATGACCAAAACCGCCTCCGCCAATCCTTTTCATGACAGGAAAAACGTGAGAAACATGTTCCACGCGAAGCCGACCGTCATCCCCACCAGCGCCCTGTACCCGACAGGCACAAAGCAGAAGTTGCAAAACGCCACCAGTGGCCACAGCTTCCACGCCGCCTTGATCAAGTCGAAGATCCTCTCGCTCCAGATCTGGTACGTGATGGTCGCGCTCCCCGTCCTCAGCGCCGACGTGATGATGAGAAAGGCCGAGTTCATCATGAACAGACCCAGCGTCTGGTCGACCACGACCTTGCGCGCGACATTGAAGTAGTTTTTCCCCGCGGGTGGTTGCTGTCCGCCGACAACTAGCAGTTCCGGCTTTTCCGGCTTCTCCTCCCCCTTTTCGATAGACGATGATGACGCCGCCGCTTTGGCCGCTGCCTTGCTCGCCGAGTTGGGAAACTGGTCCTCGAGGAAATGCTGCCACCAGTAGTTCATATGTCCCTGGATGAAGCCGAACGTCGCGAACTCAAAGATGCGCCGGACATCGAGCGGCACGGCGCCGCCCTGCCGGTGCTGGTTGACGATCTGGGCCGTGAAGTTGGCGGACGCTTTGAGGGTTGCCGATTGTAACGCCGTGGCGAGAAGGCCGGGCATTGTGGGCGCAAGAGGGGGAAAAAGCAATCCCGCGGGCTGTTGCGAATGAGAGCGGGCGAGGGGTGGCTGGCACTTTATTCCCCCTGTTGAATACTATTGAAGGGTTTGGTGTGGCTTGATATCCGAGTTAAGGGGGGCTGCGCTGGTGATGGTCGTTGTCGTCGTCGTTTGAAGATGCGGTGTGTTTTAATTGGGACCACGTTGTAACAAAGCTCGAGGCACTGTCAGCGGCGGCCGATATCGTACTAATTTCCGGCCCCCTCGGCAAGCCCTGCCAATCCCCGTATTAAACAGGAAGGAATAGCCACCCTTGTCTCACAGGATCCGAGCGAACACTGCAGACAAAGCTGGTTTTAGGGGGCTTTGGGGGGCTTAAATTCATGCATGGGGCCTTTGTTAGGTTGTCTCTGCGCTGAAATGGGAACCAACAAGCAAAACGCCAGCCAAGCGACACAGGATTTGACACTTGAAATTCAATGTCTTGGCTACATTTGGAGTCGATTGAAAGTCTCTCTGCGTAGAAAAAAGGACAGCTGGTTCAATGGTTTATTTCGATCGAACTACTGAAATCTCATGCCATTAATCAATTGGAATGTTGAAAGAGGCTAAATCTCATGCCACCAACCTGTCCGCGCTGAACATGGATGCAAGCCCTCCCTTAATTAACAGATAGACTATTCAATTGTTCAGAGATGGTAGAGAGCTCAACACACAGTACTCCCCCCATTGCCGTGAAGAACTTTGTTTTCTCTACCCATGGGAATGGAAAGATTCATTTCCATGCGTTGCGCTGTATCGAATTGAGGGTGGTGATAATCAAACCTTCCATAAGGTAGCTACCCGCTTATTAGAAAATGACAACTCTCAGAGCTTCCCAACGCATGATATGCCTCCAAAGCTTGGTGTTTCCCTTCAGGCATTGATCTTTAGTTGAAACAACAACATCCCGCTCTACGCATCCTCCTCCTGCTCAAGCTCCAACTTCTTGGCACCCTTATCCTCCGCCATGGTGATCTGGGCACCCAGGCCAGTCGACACGTACTTCTTGAACTCCCTGGTCTTCACATTGGCCTGGAACATCTCGTCAAGCTCCTCCAGCGAGCGATTCTTCGTCTCGGGGACCATCAGGAACACCCAGATGGCTGCGACAACCGAGAAGGCACCGTAAATGAATGTGACACCGCCGCCAAGCTTGGCCTGAACGTAGGGGTTGACGAAGTTGATCGGTACCGATGTGAGGAAACTGCCCATGGACGCGAGGAACAGAGTCTTTTCTCTAAGCTGGCCGGTGCCGATTTCTCCGGCGACAACCCAGCAGCCAGGGCCCCAGGTGATTCCGTAGATCGAGTATCTATTTTCCGGTCAATCAGAATATTCTGCAACTTTCGGCAGAGAAATCATCGCTTACCAAAGGATAAGCAGAGCGGCGGCAGCATTGGCAACCGCCGAAGAATAGTGACCAGCAGACCCAGTTGCAGTCGCGGCGCCAGTACCAAGCATCATGCCAGCAAGCAGCACCGCGCCCAGAGAGAGCGATCGTCGACGACCAAGCTTATCAAAAGTCAAGAATGTGATGAAGTGCACCGCGAAACCGCATCCCGTGACCATGACGTTCGTTCGCAGGGAGTCGGGGAATCCAAGCTGCTGCATGAAGGTGACGATGAAGTTCTGGATGAACGAGACGCCCTGCGCTTGTTGGAGAATCTGGACGCTCATAGCGATGATGGTACGACGCAGATTTACGCCCTTGAAGCAGTCCTTCAAAGATGTGGCCTTATGCAGCTCGCGCTGCTCCTCGACTTGGATTTTGAGGAGCTGAACCTCTTGTGCGATCGTCTCGGGGTGGTTGGAAAGTTTCTTGAGGACCTCCTCAGCTTCGTCGTATTTTCCGCGGTAGATGAGGTATCGGGGAGACTCTGGTATCAGTGGGTACATGACGACGTAGCCCAATGGGACGAAAAGCTGGCACAAGATAACAATCCTGTGTAATTCAGTCAGCGGCTGGACATATCATTGAGGCCGTATGAACAGAACTCACAGATACTGCCATTGATCGTTCCTAGTACGCGACAAATAGACTGCAATAGCAGCCATGAAGACACCGAAAGAGAGGAAGAAGCTGTAAAGTGCCAGAAAAGCACCTAATTCACTGTCAGCTCAGCAACCTCCTCTTTGATCCGCTATTCACTTACCTCGAATCCTCGGAGGAGAGCACTCGGAGAGGTACATGGGCGTCAGATTCGATGCCAATCCCATGCCCGCATAGACCATAATTCTCCCTACCACCAATTGCCAGAAGGACGTGACTGCAGACGACTCAAGCACGACGCCGGTGCCCATCAAAGCAGAGATGACCAAGAAGGATTTCTTGCGACCGAATCTTGAGGTGACAAAGGGCGCGAGGATACATCCGATGATGATACCAGCCGAGCCCGTTCCCGTTCCGACAGACGTCTTCGTAGCGGGGATCGCGTACCGGCCGAGAGCGTCGTCATATTCGCCGTACTTCTTTTGGAACTGCGAAAGGCCGAGCGCACCTCCCCACCAACCTGTCATTGTTAGTTTCTGTGCTTCTCCTCTCAATTTGTTTCAAGTTACCATTGTCAAAGCCGAAACCCATCGCGCCGAGATTGGCAACGCAGCCGATGAGCATCAGGCGCCAGTTGAGGTCCTGGTAGAGGGGATCATTCTTGATTCGGGCTAACATCTTGCCTGTCAAGTTCAAAGGCTATCAAACGAACGGGCCGTATCGCGCGTGTAGAAAATATCATGAGAGTCGGCATCATGAACTCTTATATGGATTGAACGTCGCGTCGGAACAACACGGATTGACCCAGTTTCCCCAGCTGTCTCATTGCGGGGCCCCAACCCAGCTGATTGCTGCTTTCTGGGGTTTATCAGACGACCTTCATAGCGATGTGAAAATTCGAACTGCCGAATGAGGCAAGTTTAAACACCTTGCCCGGTCGCGGAGGCTGGTAAGACCCGAGGTATGTTGGTTGACATGGCGCAACGTCCATGTTGTCTCTTAATGGTCGTGCGGAGTAGATGCGGAGAGTCCCCGGCGGCTGCCATGAGCAAGGCCCTGTAAGCTTGTTACGACGATTTGACAGTTTGTCTAGCTGCAGAGCGCGAGAGGTGGTTAATGTTTCCTTGTTCAGATGTGATCGGCACCATTTCCGTTGAGCGCATGCACAGGAATGACGCCAGATTCTGCCAGTCGTGGATCTACGAGGTTAGCCAACATCTTTTCCCGCGCGGAGGCTGTTGAAAGATGCAACTCTGTGGTCTCAGCGACCACTGTGAAGCTTGAAATGATTCAAGGATCCACCGCAAGTGGGAGATTTAGGCATCGGCCCGAGATGACCGACACTAAATCCACCATGTCCACAGACTTGATGACGATGATTGGTGCAACTCGCTGGAGAACACATGAAACCCCCACAATGGAAAGAGACCCGAAGACGGAAGCGACGCGTGCTAATTCATTGGCAGCAACTTTTTATTCTGACTAGCAAAACTCATGTTCGATCTCCAGCCAGACGTTTGCTCCCCATCACCAAGAATGATCCGCTCAGTATTTTTGTAGCCTCTTGATGCGACCGAGCACCACCAAGAGCCAAAAAGGAATATGGACAATGGCTTCGAAGCCAAAAAAGGAAAAATGTACTAATGAAATGAAGACACAGCCCGAACCGCGTATCCCTGCGCTTAGCAGATGTTTCTCGCGCCGTTGCCGGTGAGGGTCCAGTTGGTGTTCTCACCACAGGGCGACTCGCGAACGGTGGTGCCGTCGACCTTGAGGGTGATCCAGATGTCGCGGTTGTTGGGGAACTCGGAGCGCGCAGCAAGACGGACCTCGCCGCCGCCGTTGACGGTGCCGCCGCGGATGGAGAGGTTGTAGCAGTTCTCGATAAGGATGGCGTTGTTGCCGTTGCTGGCGAGGTCGACGGACGTGATGACGGCGGCGCCGGACTGCGAGACGCAGAAGACGCCACGGCCGCCGCCGCGGGAGACGACCTTGTCGATGTAGACGTTGGTGTTGTAGTTGCCGTTGGGGTTCTGGCCGTTGTTGTTCGCGAAGCGCAGGGTGCCGTAGCCGGTGCCGGCGCCGACGTTGTTGCCGTCGACGAGGCCGACGCGCGCGTTGGTCGTCTTCTGGAGCAGCAGTCCGGACTCGCCGACGTTGCGGGCGATGACCTGGTCGATGGTCAGGCCGTCAATGTTCCAGGTCTCGACGGCGTGGCTGCCGGCGCCGGTGACGCGGATGACGCCCATCTTGACGT
The DNA here is from genome assembly GCA_028654355.1 of Colletotrichum sp. SAR 10_99. Taxonomy (NCBI): domain Eukaryota; kingdom Fungi; phylum Ascomycota; class Sordariomycetes; order Glomerellales; family Glomerellaceae; genus Colletotrichum; species Colletotrichum sp. SAR 10_99. Next base: position 23,425 of record JAQIUT010000140.1, read on the forward strand.
TGGAGTTGGCGGCCAAGTCACGGTCGAAGCGGATGCCGAGGCCGCCGCTGAGGTTCATCGTGATTGCGCCAAGGGTCAGATCCTTTGTTCCGCTGAAGCGCAGTCCGAAGTACGGGTTGCCCGTCATCGTGAGGTAGGGGATCTGGACGCCCTGGGTGTTTGTGGACTCGATGGCGCCGCGGCCGGAGCGAGTGGCAACGTTGATGGTGCCGCAGCCCTCGAAGATCTTGCCGCTCGCGATGGTGATGGTATTGGCGCCGATGGAGCCCGAGGCGATGACGGAGACACGCTGGCCGGAGGAGATGGAGTCGAGGGCGGCTTGGATGGCGGCGCGGTAGTCGGAGCCGGTGTAGACGTTGCTTGAGCCCTTGGTGGCCGTGAAGGAGCTTCCGGACCCGGTGACGCGGGCGTCTGGGGTGCCGGAGCCGCACTGGGCGGCGACGGATGAGGCGAGCGCCAGCACCGCCGTGAGAATGGAAAACTTGGCCATTGTATTAGTGATTCCAGACGGCTGAAAGGTAAGGGGGTGTGAAGGATCGTGGGTGATGATCTTTCTGCCCACTTCCGGGAAACGACACGGCGGCTTGTTTATATCATTTTGCGATCTAGTGGAGACGGCGAAGACGCACAATTGTCTTCCCCAGATGCGCACCAGTCTCAGCAGATGCGCCCGTAAGGAGCACTTTCGTTGGAGGACGAAATTGGGCCGGCCCCTTGAACCGGCAATGCATCCTCCGCATTCATTTACCACGAGCTTGGGCGCGGCTCGACGCTGCTCACCGTGGGCTCCGGACCACCCGGGGTTGCTCAGGTGTTCACGAGCTGTACGCCAGTCTAGGGCGCCCAGGTCGGTCGAGTGCTACACGAATGGAACTTCGACAGGGGCAAACAGACAGATGAGTTACTAGTTTGTTCTTGGTGGCTTGCTTACTCTAAATTCTTGACCTTCCTGATTCATGCCTTTGAAACTTCCGTACCTTGGCTCACATGTTGACTCTTGGCATTACACCAGTTTGGGGGCTTGGCATCGCTCATTGGCGGTGGAGCAGCGCTTGTTTGGCTGTCGTGGTCGTTGATTTCTGGCAGCTCTCTATGCGAATGAAACCCCAGTCCGCCGAATAAAGAGTAAGCTTGTTTTCTTTCTTCTTTTGCACTCTCCGATTCGTGCCTTTAAATGACGGATGTGGCTTGGCTCTCAAGTTGCCTCGCAGAGATCGAGAAGCGTGACACTCTATCCAACGAAATGTGAATCCTTGGCAGTACGGTGAAAATGTCGCCATCCAGGGGAAACGTCTCAAATTGACAAAATCTTTTACCTCAGGCCTAAGCCACTTACGATTGTCTCACGAAGTCAAAGTCCCACTCTTAGTCCGGGAGGAGAAGAACGCCATCCGAAGTTCATCTCTCGACTCAAAGTGTAGGCAAGGTTCTTGAGTCTGGAAGCATCGGGTTTGGTGTCTAGACTCTCGGTTCTTAAATTGACCGCACGCATTATCAAGGGCAGATAATTAAACCAGTCGTATGGAATGGCAGACTCTATTAAGTGGGCTCCTGCACGATCCGCCACCCCCCGCGTTTTTTAATCTCATGACTCTGCGTTGTTGCCTCTGGCATCGCTGGCAAGTCGGGACATTCTGCACTCCAACCCACTGAGTGCCTTGTCGCTTTGTATTGCGCCTGAAAAAGGCTGATTGACATCGGGCTGGAGCACAAGATTCCCGAGACCAAATTGTGGAGAGCGGTCCTGACAAGAAAGTGTTGAATTAGTCCGCCTTGGCATGCCAGAACCCCTCATTCGGCAGATACGAGCTCAATCCCAGAGCCGATGCAACCCCATCGCCAGAAGCCGCCATGTTGTAGAAATTGCCAAGGCGAACGTGATTGATCTTGGGGGCCAAGGACCGAACGGGAAATGGCCATGTTCTGTTTCGCGACGGGGTGCATGGTGTGAGCGTCGATCAGGCCCTGGTTTGTGCTCAATATTCAATAGCTTATGATCGCGATTCGGCGGTCGGCAGAAACGAGGCCGAAGGTTACGACTCCCACCGGCAGCGCTTGATGGCTTCGAAAGAAGCTTATTTGGTCTTCAAGTTCTGTAACCTATTCATAGTCGACTGCAGTCAACGCGTACATAAAAAGTTTCATTGCTAACGCTGATGGAGAGTTTTGCCATATCCTTTGCTGCTAAGTTTGATGACAAACAACAGCCCGAGAAAACCCATGAAGACTCGATCTCAACCAAAACCTTGTAAAGCACTAGTTCAACTCAACATATTGATTTTTTACCCGTAGCGCTTTGACGCTCATCAGAGTTCACCCCATCTTGATATTTGCGAATAGTCACCTTTTACAGATACAATTTGCTACCAAATCTCCGATTGACAATGAAGCTACTCCTGCGCAGTAACAATTGGACGACAGGTTGATCAACAAGACCACACAAGCAGGAAGGTAGGCTCTGCTAGGAGACCTCCCGATCAGTTCTTCTGAGCCGTAACTTAAGCAATGATTCGAAGTTATGTTTGTACCGCCCACGTATTTCCGATACGCGTCAAGTTCGTGACCTGTTCGGATGCGGGCTCTTCAGCGCGACACCATTGTGTCCATGCCGCAAATGATTGGGCTGCACTGCAATCAACCTCTGCGATGACCATGGATCCGTTCGTACATTCCTCAAAAATCAGATTTTGCAAGATAGAAATGAAGCGCAACATGGACCTTTATTTATAACGCTGGGTCGAAGGGTGCCTAAGATCGTTTGTCTCGGAATCCAGCCTTTTAATGTCCATCGAAACAGTCCAAACGATCCTGCTTCTATCATTGATCTTCACATCACCATCCAAATCACTTTTCCAGTCGCTACAGCACCAACGCACACCTCAAAAACGCAAAGACGACTTGCCGTTGTGCAAGCATGATCTATACCATCGTGTTTGCTACATCGCTTGGCATTGTCACAACTTTCATCGCCAAAAGGCTTGCCCAAATGGCACAATCACTTAAAACAACGGCTGTCGACTTTCCCTTGGGGAAGAGTCCTGTAGCCACAGTGGGATGGGGCTACTACTGTAAGCCCCCTTTCAAAACTAAGTCAAAGCCGTCATTCACTAACTGGAATGCAGATGCTGGATCATCAGAGCAGCAGCTTGGTCTGAACCCACGTCTTGTTCTCCAAAACAGAAGGAATCAACAGGTGATGGCCTACCGTCGACGGTGTGCTGTTGAAGGTGCAAATGCAGACTTTCTCGACAAGTACACCGATATTCAAATAAAGCCCAGAGAAACCCGCGTAAGGTTCTCGGATACGCCTCAATATCACGAGTTTTTCCATCCTGAGGAAGAAGACCGCTTACTAGCATGGATTGATGATCTCCCTAAGGTGGATGTAGAGCGCAAGGCGACGAACGAAAGCGGTCCTCTGTCAGAGACGCCTAAGGGTATGAAGAGTTCGCTTGGGGTGCAGATCAAGATGTTGAAGAGACCGTCTGATTGTCAACATATCGCTGGCTCTAATCGAATGTCCGGTTGATCGTGAACTGGTTAGCAATGGGAGTCGCAGGAGCGGAAGATATGAGCGTATGAGAATTTGCATTCAAGCGTTGAGCATTCACTATGGCATCGTTCTGTGGGAGCTGGGACGGAAGTTGAGCAGCTGACTCAATTCCATCTGATTGAGGGATTTTGCGATTCACTGGTTAAGCATGGGAAGAGCGGTCAACCAAATAAAATTACTTAAACGCCTGTTTTCTTTCCCGCGAGCGAAGAGTTCCTCTCATGTGTCTTTGATCTCGGGAACAATCCAGTTGTTGCCGCCCACGCCACGCTAGCATTTGTTTGTGCCAACGATCCGTCATTGTCAACTGCGCGAAAACAACGACTTCATAAATTAACCTTTCTTTCTCTTCCTTGAATCAAAGACTACTGTTCTACGTCCTTGAATTCCCAACAAAGCACAAATTTGCGTCATTACTCCTCCAACTTCCTGAAATCCTCACCATCTTTCTCCTCTCCACGTCTTGCCCTGCCTTCCACGATGGCATGCTACCGCATCTATACACCCACGGCGCCCCGTCGCTCATGTCTCAAGAACACAGCTGCTCCAAATCGAAAGTACTGGGGCACCGAGTCTGGAGGCCTGTTTTGTGTGTCTCCAGCCTCCTCGCCCCCTACCCCCATTGACCATGCTGACCCTTTGCCTTGCAGATCACGAATCCCGCGAAGCCGAGAAGGGCGTGCCGCGAACAAGATACCTCGAAGGCATGCGCAACTGGCAGGTGTCAGAGTACGAGCGACGCGTCACAGCCGAGGACGCAAACCGAAGATACTTCCAGTCATCGCGAAGTCATCCGAGAGAACAAAAGCCATCTGCGGTGCGATTCTTTGGGGAAACAACGTTCATCTACAACCCTAGAAAGTCCTTTAGGGAGATCAACATGGCTGGCTACGAGCTTGTCGGAGTGTTCACGTCTCGGATGACGGAAGATGAAGTCATGGAGGCGGCTCGCAGACGCCTCTACAAGCGCCCGGACGACTTTTGAGACGTCACGCAACAGAGCTGCGGCTGATACATCGTGTATCGCAACTCACATTTCAAAGTGCACTTCCAAGGCGTTTTCAGTGTGGGGTACTTTAGCTCAGGAAGAGGTCATGTGTGCCGACGAAGCCTCGCCCTCCGTTTGGTCGTTGATGTTACACGATATCAACCGGGCGCGGGGACCGCTAGCCTTCTCCGGCAGATACAAAGGTGGCGATCTCGCACAGCCACTCGCCTGTCTCATCCTGCGGCGGCGATACTCCTGGTTCGTGGAACCAGCCTTGAAGTATGTACATAATGATAGTTCTGCCTTAGGAAGTATTACTGGTTGATCATTGGCATCTCCGGCGAATTATCGTGATGTTTTACGTATTGTTGTAAAAACTCACGATATTACCGACAGAGCCTCATTATACACGTAGACCTTCTGTTAGGCCATTGTGGTGGCGAGCTGACTGGGTCTTGTGGGCTTACACACGTGATAGTTGGGCGTACAACTATCGTGACTGCCATTGGGCCAAGACCTCGACGCCTCATCGTGTGTTTTGCCCTGCCATACACCCACGAATTACACGATGCGGGGTAACGGAATCGTTTTCGGTGAGTCGAAGGCAGCCCAGCAAGGTCTACGGTCATCATTGTTTTAAAAGGTGGTTCTTGTTTCCCATATATCTGTGTTGCTCACAGATATAAAAGTTGGCACCTTTTTGACCACAACAACACCGGTCTCACAAACTCGCGGAACTTTAAAATTTTATCATCCAGTAACACACATCATTTTTACAACTTAGTTGATGTCTCAATCCACCTGGATGGATCAGTCAAAGAATCTTGAAGAAAGTTACTGTGGCAGTAGCGTGCTGTCTGAATCGATGCACAACAGTGAAGCCCTCAGTGTTCAGCACAACCACACCATCTCAATGTTTTCGAACATATTAGTATCAAAAGACAAGTCAGGAAATAACGAAAATCTTTCCCTGAGCACGAGCCTGACATTCAGCGGCCTTCCAACCGACATACATCTCTGCATACTGGACTTTCTCAATAAAGCTGAGAGCACTTGCTTGGGCTTGACCAATCACCACTTCTATGCGATGCACAGAAGACGGCACGGCTGCGTTTCTCTTTCCACGAGGCAACGGCGTCCATCAGCAGACCCATGTCGCATATGTCGAGAAGCGTGTGAGCTTCGTCTGCATCTGGAGAGATGGATGCCTCGCGGCATGGAGTACTGTACTATCTCTGAAAAATACGGCCGACCGGCTTCCACCTTTAGCCAGTCATATTGCTCGAAGCGCTGCCCGACGAACTCCTCACTATGCGGAAGACATCATCCTAGGATATAATTTCTCTAAAACAAAACCTTCTGAAGAGACGCAACGCATTTCGATGACCACGTGTATTTTCATAGTGGGTGCCCAGTTCAGCAAATCTAAGACCCATAGAACACCCCAGTCAAGGTCAAGATCATTAAATATCGGAGAGACAAGTCAATCTCCTGATCCAACTCGTGCATTAAGTGGGTACCTAGATAGAACTTTGTCAGATGCCGTGTACGAGAAACCAACGCATGCGCGTGAAAACTAATCGATGGGCAAGATGCTTGCATAGGAGAACAATTGCCAGGAGGCGAAAAAACAAAAAGAATACGCTTGTCAACCGCTGACGGGAATTGAGCCCGACGTGGGGGTCGAACCCACAACCTTGAGATTAAGAGTCTCACGCTCTACCGATTGAGCTAGCCGGGCGGCTGAAGCGCTGCCATTGGCTGACCACCGGTGGCTCTGCGGTGCCCAAGTTTGGTAGAGCCGGAAGTTGACCGAGTGATGTTACGATCGACCCTTCTATCAAAAAACTTCTCCAAAATTGCCTGCGAACAAACTCGATAAGGGTGACTGAAGGCGCCATGCATTGTTCGACGAAGCAGAGCCTACGAGTTGGGATGCGGACGCAGCATCTTTTATACATATGCTGGGCTGCCACAAGGATTTTTAGTTTGTATTTGAGAACGGACGAAAATCATAATGGTTTAGGACCAATGCAACCTCCGGCGTCACGAAAGTCTGTTTAGACTGTCTCAATGTTTCCTTTTGCAGTGCAGCGTTTGGTCCTTTGTTGATGGCTGCTGAAACTGACGCAAGAAATGCTCAGGCCGATGAGCTTTTGGGAACTATCCCATTGAAGAGAAGATCCATCGTCATTTGAGCCATTTTCGATTGGTTTCATGCCTTTTGACACATGAATACCTGTAGCGTTGAACAAGGAGCAGACTACGTGCGGAATTTGTTTGGTCAGATGCATGATCTATCATGTTGACAAGGCTATGTACCAAAACCCACCCAATCACGAGTTCTTCATTTCTCACTTCTTAGTCCAGATAGGTTTCAGCTTCAGTCAGACACTGTTCAGTCCATTCTCAAGATTCCTTCTGACTCTGTGGTTTCCTAAAGGGAACTGGGAAGGGAGTTCAGGGTCTTGTTATCCTTCGCCATTCTTTGTTTACGCTGCCCTCTTCGTTGTCGTCTTTGTCGCCGTCATTTCTACTGCCATTTCATTACCCCTTTTGTTTTATCTCTTTAAGTCTCGAAACGTCTCAACATCATTTCAGTGGAGGCAGTTTTGTCAAGGGATGTAGAATGTTTGACTCTTTGTATAAACTTTGGTAGATGAGGGACTTCGTTCTCATGGTTTCTGCTAACCTCTACTACACGACTGCCTTAACAGGCTGGACATGCAAAAAGAAGAAACAAAAGAGAAACCCTACATCAAATGGAGATACACCGGTTCAGAGCCATAAGATATCCATATGAGAACGTGAGCTTGAAGTATCAATCTTATGATTCTTTACACCACTGTGAGAAGAGGATTCAGGCAACTCAGACAGTCATCACTGGCATTTCCTTCCCGTTTCAAATGGAATGCCATGCTGCTATTTGACTTTGCCGTCTTGGTGGGGCTAGTTGCCTCTGCCTGCCACTGCAAGTAGGGTTTGAGACAGAATTGTGACCATAACTAACCGACACCAAACGATCGCATCTATAGCATGTTCTAGACGTCTTTAGAGAGAAGCATTGCAGGGAGAATAAGCAAGTGCCACAGATTTCATACATACTTCCAAACAAAGCCAACATCTGTAGCAATGTTTTGCGAAATCCATCTTGGCGAAGCCCCAGACACAACCATACTACATTCTCGGGCGCGCCGCGCCAGTTCCCTTGCCTTCACAGTTGCCGTGGGCCTCTGCACCTTGGTCTATATCAGTAACCTATCCCGCCATCGTCTAACTCATATTTGGCTGGTGATCTTCTCATCGAGCAACTGAGTCTACTAGACCATTACAAAAACACGTCCTCTTGGCCTGCTTGTCTAGTCTACGAAATCCACGCGCTATTCTTTTTGCAATCATTCTGTCAAATGGCCTCCCCTAATGGATCATGCTCTTTTGAGATGATTCCCTCGTTACCTGAATGGCGCAACAAAACACCTGCCGCTGCCCTCTTAGCACCCAGCCCCGGCGCAACAGACCCTCAAATGGTGGCTTGTTGCTACCCAAACCCAGTTCACATCCACAACAACTGCTCTCAGTGGTGTGAAATACCCCCCCAGTACCTCTTCACTCCGGCAAACCCTATGCTGTCCCAATGGATCTTCAGAGAAATCTGCCTGTTGACCAACGGACAAAATCTGACCGTCCTTCATGAGGGATTTTCCATCATTGATTACAACTTCGATGATCAAGAGATTCAAGAGAATATGGCCTCGGAGCTTAAGATCTGTGTCCTTGGGGTGTTTCTGGTCTTCCTCGTCGTGCTGTCGATTGTCGGGACGTTTGACCCTATTATTTGAGAGGAAGATCTATGATGGTATACCACTGGGATTGCAGAACAACATCTGGGGTCTAATTTAACAGATGGACTTACTACAAGTGATATACGTCCTCCGATTAAAATGCATTACATCTGTTGAAACTCTGATGCATGTCTTCATTCAAATGAGTGGCGTATGCGTATCGTGATTGTTAGTGAATCTTGGTTGGTGACCAAAGGTTTCAGGCATACTAGTGCGCGCTTGATCCTAACAAGTCTTCAACTTATTTCTCAACGTTCTAGTAGATTGCAATTCAGGCGCCATCAAAGTCGTATTGTTGCTGTGTAGACGGGGTCAATCCTGCCCGTCCAATGCTTTGCTCGGACACAGTTGATTGAATGAGCCTTCCTTTCCTGGAAGTAATTGCAAACACAGCTTGCCATTTTGATCAGGCATCTTACTCAATACTCGCGGAATTCTGCATTGAAATGAGGTTCCTTTTCCGACGATATCGGCGCGAATGCATCGAAATATGTCTTGGTCAAGAAGATGTGGCAGAGTCAACCAAGATTTTCATGGTAGACTTTATGACTAAAAGGAACATGAGGACCCTTCTTTTCCTCCACCTCAACCCAGGCTAGTCTTCTTGACCACCACATAGTGACTTAGATGAGGGTTTCCGATGGACTCATCATTCTGGCATCGTTTACATGCTTCGAGCGCTTGGCGCGCGCGTAGATGACCGTCGCCTTTCCCTCTCCAGGACAGCGACGATCAATATCGAACACACCGGTAGCAATGACCAAATCGCTAAGCTTGAGATATCCGAAACTGCGTGGATCGAAATCCGGAAACTGCCTGGTGATGTGTGCGCCAACCTTGGCCAGATTGGCCCATCCCTCATCGTCCGACGCGGCCTCAACCGCCATTCGCAACAGTCTCTCCAGGGGGATGTCACTCTTGACCGTGCTTGAAGAGGCTTCTTGGTCGAGTGGTTCAACAATGGCGGCGCTTTCTTGTGGCACTGCAAGCTCCTCATTGTAGAGAAGGTTCTCGAAGTAGATGAACTTGTCGCATGCTGAGACGAAGGGCTTGGGCGTTTTATGCTCCCCGAAGCCGTATACAACCAGACCGGACTCGCGGATGCGCGCTGCTAGCCGTGTGAAATCGCTGTCGCTGGAAACGAGACAGAAACCATCGAAGCGGTTCGTATAGAGTAGGTCCATAGCATCAATTATCATAGCGGAGTCCGTCGCGTTCTTTCCCTGGGTGTATACAAATTGCTGAATCGGCTGGATCGACTGTGTGAGGAGCTGGCTTTTCCAGCCCTTGAGGCTGGTCCCGGTCCAGTCACCATAGGCCCGTCGCACAAAGGCGGTGCCATATTTGGCGACTTCAGCGAGCAGAGCCGGGGCCGCAGTAGGCTGGGCATTATCGGCGTCGATGAGGACGGCGAGCTTGGCAGTCGTCTCCATGGTCATTATGTGTTGGGTAGACGCATACGCAGGAAAGTGATGCCGCTGCGAATAGTTAAGGATACTCGGTTGAACCCTGGTGAGGAGGTGTTAGCGGATTACCTCTTCGGAATTCCGACAGCACACGCAGCGCCTACAGAGATTAGCCTTTGGATCCTACTAGCTTAGTCAGGTGACATCTGGGAAGGCGAAAGCTTGGCGGGCCAGCTTTACCGTCGCCTAAGTTCTATCCTGCAGCTTTGTGCGGTTTGCATGCTGCACGTTTGCGTGGAACATATGGCTATACTTGGGGACTCTCTGCGCAACCACCTTGAGAACGGACACTAAAAAATATCAAAGTGCTCTACCTATTCAACTGCACCAGCTGCATAATAATTTAAACAAAACTTCAAACCCCGGCCATTCTGCAAACCGGACCTTCATCACTTGTTCTTCCGTGCTTTTGCGTCACACACTCTTCTTCTGAGTTTGAGTGCACATGCGCGTCCAGATGTATCTCAAAATCGGCCAGACCAAGAACCCCGAAAGCAACCCAAGGATAGAGTCGACGAAGCCAAAGCCCCTCTTGGGTGATGAGCCAACCATGTTGCTCCACAGAACCTCGGTGTCGAAGTCACTGACGAGAGCAAAATCCCCCTTGGCTACCCCTCTGACAATGTATTCTGCAACATATTCAGCCGAAAGCATCTTCGTCTTAAGCTTCTCAATAGGGCCATCAGACGACTCGATACGCTTGGTGAGATCGGGCTTGGTCTTCTGCTCGTCCAGAAACGCATTCGTCATGAAGGTATTCGGGAAAGCGCAGTGCACCTTGTACTGGCAGGTTGCAGTAGAGTAGATGGCAGCTTCTTGGCGGAGGGTGTCAGCGAGTGCCCGTTGGGCACATTTGGGGGCTGTTGATAGTACACATGTGAGTCTGACAATCTCAAGAAGAGATGAACGAATTGAATGCTCGCGCACCTGCATAAGCAATATAGCCAGGAACATTGCAGAGGGCAGCTGCACTGCTAATGAAGATAAGCTGCCGCGTCTTCTGCCGCTCGTTTCCAGAGCTCTTCTTGTCTTCGTCGATCCACAGTTTGAGAAGCGAATGAGCTGGGAAAGCGCTTGTTAGGTAGTTGTTTTGCATGCATTGCTCAAGCTGCTGGCTAGAGAGGTCTGTGAAGAAGCCAAGTTGGGAAACGCAACCCCCAGCGACACAATACAGCGCATCGGGAGTACGGGGTTGCTCCCTGAAGACCTTATCGACCTGCTGGACGTATTAGAAAAAGCTTTTGATATCTTTGAAACTTTTTCAACTTCCCTGTGCGGCATCCATAAGATCAAGCGCGACGGCATTGATCTCTTGCTTCGGGCTGACAGCGAGCTGCAAGAGCTCCTGTCGGGTTTGTTGCAACACTTGGAGCCTGCGACCAAATATCGTAACGTGAGCACCTGTAATTCTTATTAGAGAAGTACTCGAGTTGTTACGACATTCCCATACCGCGTGCGACAAGGATCTCGGCGATCGACTTGCCGAGTCCAGTGGATCCTCCCGCGATGAACACAACCTAACATTGGTCAGAAGTCAGAAAGCCAGCCAAAGAGTGTTGACATACTTTGCCAGTGAAGTTCTGCATGGTAATCTGTGTTGAATCGAGGGTGATATATCAGAAATAACAGCTTGAAGTTTGGGGTCTTCACCGTATTTTATTGTTGTTGCCCTTCCACGTCCTCTTGGACGCTTAGTGGTGATGCCGGATGCCGGGATCCGGTCGCGTCAGCCCCGGCGTTCCGGGAATGGGGCCCGATCCTCCGCGACGATTGCCTACTCCGGCGGCTGCTTTTCCGGGCAGTAATGCAAAATTTGAATGATTTTTGCTTTCATATTCCTTTCCGAGGGGTTAGTTCTCTTTTGACCAAGCACAGCATCAGGTTCATTCACCAGACTGTACTCGTGCACCAGGCGACTACGACCTGCAACACAGAAAACTTGCAACATGGCGCTCGCATTCCACTAGAAGCAAGTAAATGTACGTCTCATGTGAGTTTGTGAATGATACAACTGCCCAGAAGCCTTCTCAAATAAAACAAATCCAATAATGTTGGTGAAGTGTTCCGGAGGACGAGTCAACGACTAGAATACACTTTCCAGCGAGCGAAAGGGTCGAAGGTCATCGCAGTGCACCATTCTTATCTAAAGAACTCACAAAATATCACATTCTCGCTGAATCATGTACTGGAGTCAATTCGCTATGAGAAACTGCCTGGCCACGAAGTCTCATCCTCACCAGACCGTTGATGAATTGCCTTGAGATGGGAACTCTCCGGTCCTCAGACTCCAGGATGGGTTTTTCTTAGATCAAACCTGACATGCTTTCTGTAACGACTCGAGAACTGGGCGATTCATCTCACACATTGTCGCCACCTTAAGAGAGGCTTGAGTCTGTGACACTATAGCCCTCGATTGAATTTCGTACTCTTCGCATTGCTTATTCGCGCGCAAGGCAAATCACTAGTTACTGAGACCACTCTACGTTTTGTTTGATGAATCTAAATTCCAAACAGAAGACGTTCTAACATTCTAAACTGATAAAGTGACCCTCGCGAAAGAAAAAGATGTACTGCGCGTCATGTCAAACCTCACTCGACGGAGTACTGATCAAAGCGAGGAGTCAGGGACGTAATCTTGTACACCTGCTGAGCCGCTGTCGGCAGCGCACCCTCTTTCCCACTCTTCTTGATGTCCAACATCTCCTTGGCCCACTCGCAGATAGCACTAGCAAGTCCAACGACCTGTTCTTCGGTGAGGCTGGCGTGAAATGCGATGCGAACGCGGTTGGTGCCCTTTGGCACTGCAGGGGGGTCAACGGGGAAAGCCCAGAAGCGCAGAAGCTGGAGGTGAATGGAGAGGAAGTAGTTATGACGCGGCTCTGTGAGGACTGCAACGATGTGGGAAAGAATGGGCTGTGCTTCCCACTCCTCGGCCAGAGGAATATCAATAATTCCAGCGTCACGGACATCCTTGTAGTGTCGATTGTCAGTGATCGACTTGTAGAAAAGCCGAATGTGTTCCTGAAGTCGCATATGAGACTTTTGTCTGTTAGTCAAGTTGTAAAGCTCCGATGGCAAGAGTTTATGAGCACTTACTGGTTCTGTCTTCCCATCTGCGAGGAGTCGGTAAGCTGCTTTGATAGCAGCCAGGGTAGGGAAAGATGCGGCTGTGGTGAAGCAGATGGGCCGGGCGTGGTTCACCAACATGGTCCGGATGGTATCGTTGCAGAGTACTGCAGCTACGATCAAGAATCAGAATGAGCCTTCGAATGGTGGCTGGAGTTGACTTACCGCCAGAAGCCCCCAACGCTTTAGAAAAGGTATGCAGGCGAATGGCAATCTCTCTCTGGAGGCCTAGTGCCGAAACAAGTCCAACTCCCTTATCACCAACGACTCCAGTGGCGTGCGCCTCATCGACGATGAATTGGAAGTTTCCCTTTGGCAAAACCTCCTTTGCGGCCTTAACCATTTCCTTCAACGGGCACACGTCACCGTCCATGCTGTAGACCGTTTCAACGGCGATGAGTACAACGCGCTGTCCTCGCTGAATCAGTGGCTCGGACTCATGCACCATCTCCAAAACCTCACGGAAAGAGTCGACGCAGTTGTGGCTGAAGGAGACCTTGACTTTAGCCATGCAGCGCGACATACCCTCGTGGGCGCTGGCATGCACAAGCTCGTCGAACACGATCGCATCGCCTGGGCGGGGAATGGATGAGAAGATTGCCGAGTTGCCTTCGAAGCCGGAGTTGACGATGAGAGAACGCTCAGCGCCATGGAAAGCAGCGATTTCGTCCTCGAGGTCCTCGAAATAATCGCTGTTGCCGTCTAGGAGACGAGAGCCAGTGCTGCCAACAGTGAAGTTGGGGTACCGATGAAGCTCTTCGAGGAAAGCCTCACGAAGCTGTCCGGATGTAGCGAGAGAGAGAAAGTCGTTTGAAGAAAAGTCAATGTTGTCTTTGCGTTTCCGCAGAGTAATGAGATTATGCTGGCTTCGTCGCATGTCGAGAGCTTCTTCAAGGTTGCGGTAGAAGACGTCCTTCATCTTAGGAGCTCTGAGTTCTTGCGCTTGATTCCATTGCGCGATTTGCGTGAAGACCGACTCGTCCGCTGTGGAGTTCATTGTGTAGACGACTATCTCAAGAAATGTAAAATGTAGTTAAAAGCGGAGTGAGATTGCAATGGCTGATGGTGTTGGCTTCTCGTCTCAACTTTCTGTGAAAGGCTGGCTTTATATGATGGCCAGATGCTGCAATCCCTTTCTTATCCATAAGCTAGGAAGTCTCCAGTCTGTGCGTCGGTGCTTGGAATCCGCTCACCGGACTCCGATATCCATGATGGCAATTTTGGGCCGAGTTGTCGGGGTCGCCGTTCTTCCAGCTAGCGCTACGAGCCGTAATTACTTGGCTGAACTTGGCTGACTGCACCTCTGCCATGCTTGACATTCATGGCAGAACGTATTGGTGGTGTTATCTCCGCTTGACCTTCATCTCGGCCTTAGCCGAATGAAGCACCGGGTAATCATGACACTTTTTTCTGCACAGGTAAAGCTGTGTGAAACAGCAGAAGCACGGCAAAGCTCATTTTCGATGGGATACTGATATGCTCAGGATACGATTCAAAGTGGATCTCATCATAGATCATTGTGACATGACCTTCGCGAATTGATCCCTGAACAGTTTTGTAGTAGTCCCATCGGATCGGGTTGAGGGGCTTTCACAACGAATATGGTAAAGTTTTGCTTTTCAGGGGAAACAGTTGGTTATCCGGGCGGATAGCGGTACTAAGAGGACACCAAAGATGATAACGAACGTATAATAAAACAAGGTCAAGATACGCGCAGAAGAGATTCAGGTTCCGCTGATTTACGACAGCTTTGAGGAATATGACTATCAAGTGTCTGACTTTGACGCAACCGGGTAACGGTCCGAAACTGGCATGTGCGAATGACCAGGCACAACTTCGCAAACTCTAGTTCGCAAAATCATAAACCAAACGAGCCGTAACACTGTTCCCGTTCTTCTCAGTAGTGCTAGACTGAGTCAGGCGTCTCTGAGAATCAACATCCTCCAAAGCCCAGGTGGTCAACGTCGACCAAGCGCCCTTCTTGCTGGTGCTAAACTCCTCAATAACCTCAGTCACCCCAGACTCCCGAAGCCGCCCACCAAGGTCGCCGCATTGAACCTTGTCAATCGAAACGAATTTGACGTTTGTGACCAGAGCTCCAAAAGCCTGCGTCTTTTGGCCGCGACCCACGCCATCGAGAACATAGTTATCCTCACTCTTGAAGTTGCCGGGGGTCACCGTCTGTTCCTGGTGGATACTGAAGATTGGGTCGTCGCCGGAATCCTCGGATGTCAAGGAGTTCTGCGTGATGGAAAGGCTGATTCCGCCACTGGTGAGGACCTTGCGAGTGATCCAGCTCAGGCCTTGCTACAGTTGGGTAAAGGTTAGAGGGGCTTTCTGACGGACGCGAACATTAGTTGCCTACCATAGCCAAAGTGTCTGACAAATCATCCGAGAGCGATCTGTT
This sequence comes from Colletotrichum sp. SAR 10_99, assembly GCA_028654355.1. NCBI lineage: Eukaryota > Fungi > Ascomycota > Sordariomycetes > Glomerellales > Glomerellaceae > Colletotrichum > Colletotrichum sp. SAR 10_99. Next base: position 38,807 of record JAQIUT010000140.1, read on the forward strand.
CTTTGTATCCTGTTAGATCATAATCGCGGTACTAGTTGAATGGGCATTAGCATACCACAATCCAAGTACCGTTCAAGTTGCGGATTGTCTTGGTTCCGGGAGCTGCCATGTTTGTGGGACTTTATGAATCGGAAGACGGGATGACGAATGAGTTGGTCTGTTTAGATGATAAAGGAAATCCGTTACAAGCTGCTCCCGAGATATCTTACGATGGGAATATTTATCAAAACCTGGTGTTCGTGCCGGGAGGATGCATCCCGAATGCAGGCACAATACCCAGTTTGCCTCATGGTTTATTGCAGAACGCCCCCGTGGCCAGCTGGTTTGAGCGGCCCGGAGTCCGACAGCTAGAAGGATCAAATCCTACAATGTTTTGCTTACATCTGATCCGCGGCGACATGATAGCTTACACTTGTCGCTGTCCGCGTTCCGACGGATTGAACAGCAGTTTCCGGGCCGGACCGGGGCCCGGATTCCGGACCCCACTTGGACCGGGGCAGTCCGCTCTCGAATGTTGATCGAAAGATGGTCAGACTGTTTTTTCGTGCCTCGTCAAGAAATTTAATTGTACAACTGACATTTTAGTCGTCTTTTAAGGGCCCAGCAGGCTTGCCTGGAGAATGAATGTTCTGCATCATGTCCATCATATTCAATTCCTCAACTGAGTACTGACTTAAGTCATCATGGAGTCTGCGTCTGTGTCAAAATCCGCAATGCTTCAGGAGCCCAAGATGTCTTGGTTTCAGTGGGCACTTCATCTTCTATCCAGGAAAAAGCCAACGTATCAGGAGATGCTCAATGGCATCGTCCCCATCCCTGGCCCTCCACGTAAGAACAATTCTGGTAATCTGCCATGATCCGTACTGACAAATTCTAGCCATCCCCCTGATAGGCAGTGTGCTGGATGTCGATATCAATGACACCCTCAAGTCTGTGATAGATCTTATGAGAGATTATGGTATTATTTCCACTCCTGGGACCACGTGTGAGACCAATTCTGATTTGACAAATAACAGGACCCATCATTCAGCTTTATACTGGATCAACAAGAGAGATTATCGTCGGCTCTCAAGAGCTCGCGAATGAACTCAGCGATGAAAAGCGCTTCTGTAAAGTTGTATACGGAGCTCTACACCACCTTCGAGACGCTGGCGGCGATGGGCTTTTCACAGCTCAACACGGGAATCACGAGTGGGGGGTCGCACATCGAATCCTCCTCCCAAACTTCAGCCCCCTCAAAATTCATGACATGTTTGATGGTATGAAGGACATCATTGAACAAATGTGTCTGAAATGGTTTGTCCCTGGGTACCGTTTTCTGTTTGCGGTTTGTTGCTGACACAAGATACAGGGCACGACATGGTCCCGAAGCCTCGATAGATGCGGTTGACGACTTCACCCGTCTCACTGTAGACACGATCACTCTCTGCGCTATGAATTACAGACTGAATAGCTTCTATTTGAATGATGACATGCACGCTTACGTCAAAAGTCTTTCCAGAGTCCTCGTCGAGTCGGACAAGAAAGCGCAATTCCCGGATACCATCAACGCAATTCGCTTCAAAGCCGACGCGCAGTACAGGGCCGACATCCAGACGATGGCTGACATCTGCAAGGAAATCATTCGTAAGCGCCGCGCCGCAGGTCCAGACCCCGACTCCAAGCTTCTACTTGACTTGATGATTTACGGCGTGGACCCAAAGACTGGTGATAAGCTTAGTGACGACGCAATCATGTGGAACTTGCACACGTTTCTCATCGCAGGGCATGATACGACATCTGGCCTGCTATCGTTCGCTTTCTACTTCTTGCTGGCAAACCACGACAAGATGGCCAAGGCGCGGATGGAAGTCGACTCCATCCTCAAACCTGGGGAGCCCATGACCTTGAAACACCTCCAGAAGCTTCCTTACCTTGATGCCGTTCTGAAGGAGACGATCCGGCTGCATGCCCCTGCACCTGGATTTCATGTACGTCCCTTGAAGGATGGCGAGGTTCTAGGTGGTAAGTATGTCGTCAACAAGGAGGATCCTATCGTTATTGTGTTGCATCAGCTACATCGCGATCCCGCCGTATGGGGTAGTGATGCCGAGGAGTTCAAGCCTGAACGAATGCAGCGTGATGGTTTCAATAAGCTGCCGCCAAACTCGTGGAAACCATTCGGAAACGGAGCTAGGGCTTGTATTGGGAGAGCCTTTGCCTGGCAGGAGGCTTTGATGGTACACCTTTCAACCCACCCTAATGTCTATCAAAGCAATTACTAACAGATTCAACTTCTCCCAGGCTATGGCCATGCTCCTACAGCACTTCGACTTCGAGATGGATGATCCGAACTACAAGCTCAAGGTTGTTCAAACGCTTACCATCAAGCCTGATGGCTTCAGAATGAAGGCGCGGCTGCGTCACGACAAAAAGCCAGGGGATCTTTTCAAACATGAAAGCCAACCCACTCAACGGAAGACCAATCCCAATGCCCAGAGACCAAAGCCTAGAACCGAGCCTGCACATCCAATGACAATACTGTATGGTTCCAATACTGGCACCGGCGAGGCACTCGCCCGATGGTTGGCCGATGATGCGATGGCGGCTGGATTGGAGGCCCTGACGGTGACAGAAATGAACAACGCAGTGGGAAAGCTGCCAAAGGATCAGCCGGTCGTTATCATTGCCGCCTCTTACAATGGATACCCCTCTGACAACGCTGACGACTTTGTGAAATGGCTGAGCGGCCTTGCAACCAGCGACCTTCAGGGAGTGAGCTATAGCGTCTTTGGTTTAGGTATGAATAATCTTCCGCGACCCTTATTAAGGCTCCATATTGACTTGAAGCAGGACATAGCGACTGGGTAGCCACGCACAATAAGGTTCCCATTCTCGTCAATGACATGATGAAGAAGGCTGGAGCCGTAAGGCTCACTGAAGCCACCTTCTCCGACATGGCAACGGCAGATCTCTTTGCAGATGCTGAGCGATGGTCAATGGAAAATCTTTGGCCAGCACTCGCCGAGAGGTATGACGTTCAGCCGGTGGAAAACGTGGGGTCAGACATGACTGTCAAAATCGAGCCTGGTATTGCAGGGAGACTCGCCACTCGGCGAGGGTTCTTTCGAGCCGCAGTCACTCAGACGCAACAACTCTCACATCCCGGCGTCCCGCAGAAGCATCATCTGACCCTTAGGCTGCCGGCTGAAGTTCGGTTCCAGACTGGTGATCGCCTCCAGATACTTCCCAAGAATGGCCAGCGGATGGTGAACCGTGCCCTGTCACGCTTTCAGCTTGATCATGATGCGGTTCTGACCATCAGCAGTGCCAGAACCCTCGGGCTGCCAGTCGACACGCCTATCTCGGCAGAAGAGCTGCTGGGTACCTACGTTGAGCTTGGCCAACCAGCCAGCCAGCGAAACATCAAAACTTTGGTTGATGCGACTGAGTCGAGTGATTCTGGGAGTCGAAGTGATGTGGTAGACGAGGCCACAAAGACTCTTCTCCTCAGTCTGGCTGAGGACCTCTATGAAGTGGAAATCCGAGCCAAGCATATATCAGTCTTGGATCTCCTCGAAAAATTCCCTTCAGTGAACCTACCCTTCGCCAGGTTTCTCTACATGCTGCCACAGATGCGCCCCAGAACCTACTCGATCTCGTCTTCGCCAGTAAAGGACCCTCATCACACCGATCTCACGATCAGCGTCGCAGATTGCGGCGTTGCCACCAACTTCCTGACAGCGGTCTCGGTCGGACAACTTCTTTATGCTTCGTTGTTCCCGGCACCCCGCGAGTTTCGGTTACCGGCGTCTCCCTCAACAACGCCCATCATCATGATTGCGGCGGGAGCTGGTCTGGCGCCTTTCCGTGGGTTTGTGCAGGAGCGAGCGCAGGCTGAGGGACTGCTGGCTCCGGCTTTGTTGTTCTATGGTTGCCGCGGCGCTAACTTGGATGACATGTATCGGGCCGAGTTCAATCAGTATGAGAGCCTCGGTGTTGTCAAGGTTCACCGCGCTTTTAGTCGTGATCCGGGTGCCGAATTCAAGTACGTTACGGACTGCATACAGGCGACGCGGGATGAATTGATGAAGAGATGGGACGAAGGTGCTGTGGTCTATGTATGCGGGGGGAAGAAGATGTCGGACGGCGTCTTTGATGTCTTGGGTCCGATGCTGTACGAAGCTGATAAGAAAACCGGCAAGAGCACGGCGCAAGACACAGACAGATGGGAGCAGGAGTTGCCCAGGGAAAGATATGTCAGAGAGATCTTCAATTAGAGAGGCACTTGGCGGGCAGCTATGCTAAATGTTTTAACTATAGAAGAATAAATTGATCACAACTTGAGGTTCAAACTGTTCAAGTCACCTTATTTCGCCACGGGAGACACTAGACAAAATATACACATGTTTGAACAGACGATCCAGCCTCATAGCCAATTGACGAAAGCCATGAGGTTTGTGTGATGATCTGACTGCATTATCACAGCACCATGTAGCAGCTTTCCAACCATATCGGATACAAACACATCGTGCGAGGTAAGCTACCTGGGTGGGTTTTCTTGGAAATTTGTTCCTCCCCCAACTTCAGACGATTGGATTACCACAATAATCCATCAATTTGAGGTTACAGGGGCTTCAAAACATCAATATTCAAGATGAAGTGCTGAAACTCCTTCCAGCACAGTAAGAAATTTGTTTGTGAAAGCTTTTAACTGCTGTCGCAGGCTACATGTGCTGAGAGAACCTGAAGATGCTATGTGTCTCGGTCGCATCAAGCTGCGTCAGATGTGCGCGGAGAATACTGGGTTCTGGGAAATAAGACAGCGCGTTTGGATTTTAGTGGTTTTTGGCTATTTCGCAGAAAGTCCACCCAAGACCATACTCAAGTGGAAGGGCATGAATCAGGACTAGAGGCTGTGACTGGATGGACCACAGCTGTAAAAGCGAGAACAAAATCGAGTCCCACCATGGCCCATGACGGCCCTTCCTGTGATGCTAGACATCCGGGACCCGTTGTCAAGGCTTCTGAGAAGATCCCCGTCGCGGATAATACGTTTCGGAAATGAGAAGTGAGCCGTACTTCCATATCCTCTGTTTCTGTGATTTAGACAGAGCTGTCCGTCTGCCGTCCCGGGAGACGGCGTCCGGATGCCGCTGATTGACGTGGCCGAATGCAACATTGGCTGTTTGTTTCACCAATGTTTGCTTACCATGCGTCTCATGGCCCGTACTTGGCTGGCGGAAACTGTAAGTTTCTCCCTCGCCAAGATGTCTTACCTTCCAGGGCTTTGCAATCGCACTCGCTTCCTTAAATGCTGCGCCCCCAGAATCACTCTGGAATTCATGGTGCTTCGCCAAGATCGCATTCGCAAAAATAAGACAGGCAGACAGGCAGACGCCAAGGGATCGACATGCAGCCGATCCTTCGTAATCAAGGCTCATGTAAAAGCACTACTGCGGCGGCAGAGTGATACCCCCAACCTTTGTCGTTTGGCATCGCTTTCGCTTAAGCATGGCCGATGTAGCTTTCACGCAGGCGCCGTTGGGGTTGGGTATGCAGCCTGCCAAGGTGGATTTCATGTGAAAGTGCCTATTTCATTCGACCATGTAAGACGTTCATCATGGAATACATCAGCCACAATAGAATTGTGTCTTTGGACCAGCGACCGCGGGGGCCTCCCGTCTTTGAATGTGACTGAGATCGAAGTTGATTATGAAAAGCTTCAGTGCTGAATTTCCAAATTTCATCCCCCGAAAAACTTTTTAACCATCTCATCCTTTTGCGCTCGATTGCTATTCATTGTTACCAATTATTCGCAGCCATGGGCCACGCTGCACTTCTTAAGCAGGGGAAGAAGCTGGCAACGAAGGCAGCCACGCAGGCTGTGAAGGATGCAATGAGTGAAAACAAGACAAAGAAGAAAAGGCAGTCCGACTCAGTCATCGGTAACAAGAATGATCCCGTGGACGGCATCATCAGAGTCGCAGCTTCTATCGTCGGTCTTGTGTCAGAGGTTGTGCAGTATCGACGCGACAGGAAGGAATCAGAAGCAAACCAGATAGTAATTTCGAATGGGCAGCTTGAGGATGCATCGGCCATTACGCCAGAGCAAATCAACGAAAGCATTTGGAGACGCGACGACGAAGACCATCAGACAAATCAGATAACGACTCAAGAACCGACGGACAACAAGGCATCAAAAGAGCCGGCTGATCTTGCCCAGGCTTTCCTGAAAAGACACCCATCTCCGTCAGAAGGGAGGGGTACTTCGACAAGGATAGAGCTGCCAGTTGTCGTACCTCAAAGGCGACCAAAGAAGCGTGCTCGTGGCTTCGTGCGAGCTTATACGCCCATCTTAGCCAATGCAGACATTGATGAGGGGTCATTCCTCGACTTTATCGACACTTTCAACAAGGCTCTGGAACCGAATCCGTACCTCTATGCCATGAATATGGCCGGCCTCGCAGGTATGGCCACGCCTGAACCGTTCATGCTTCTAGTGGGCGTCGCCGTCGCGTTCGCCACGGACGCTACCATGGAGATCCAAAGCCGTAGCAAGTCTGCCAAGTTCCTCGACCATATCAACAAAGACTTCTTCATGCCGCGCGGGCTGATTTGCCTAATCACAACGTGGAAGCCTGATGCAAGCGATGAACTGATGACGCCTGTGGGCTTTGACGGGAGAGTAATCAGTGCCCCGTTGCCCAATGCAGATGTCGACTTCCTCCAGAGAATGAGGATTATGAAGGAAAAGACGTCAACCGACGCCATCATGAAGGGTTTGCAAGCGCAGGTCAAGAGAAGGACACAACCTTCCAGCGGGGATTTCTACTCCCCTGAACCAGCGCCACTCTTCTTTCCATCCCCCGACCAGACAGCCGAAGCGATGAAGACACATTCGAATGGAAAAAGGAAGAATGCCCTAGATCGCGGCGAGGTCTGGTTTGACGACTTCATGGACCGACGCGCGCAGGCCAAGTGGATCGAAAGGAACCCCACGTTTACGGTTGCCAGTTCCCTTCCAAGGCCCGAGTTTCGGTCGCGATACGCTGACCCGACTCACCCGGCTGCTAGCGGAGATATTGTCGCATTCGTCACCGGCGGTAACTGGTCTACGAAGGGCAAGACGTTTGGCAGAGGTCACTACAGTCAGCCAACTAATGACAAAGATGGACAGCCTGACGAGGCGGAGCCTGTCTCCGAGACGGCCAAGCAGAAGAAAAAGGCAACAAAGGGTTCAAAAACCGGCTGGATGAGTCTACTGCAAAAGGTGAGGAGCCCCATGGGCCTCTCGGCAACTTAACTGACAAACTTTGTAGGATGTCTTGTACCTTGTCATCGTCAATCTTCCAACCGAGGAGGAATTGAATCGAGCAATTCATGGATCAGTTTAGTGACCAAGGCTCTCCATCATTCCAAGCCTCAAGGGGAGAGAGTTTTTAGTTTTGATTAGCACCCAAATCTTGTTCAGATTAGATATCCTACATGTAAGCTGATGGTTTCTTGGGGGTGGGGAATTTCGATTATCGTGCATCAAAAGAATGTTTATCGGGCAGTTGTGCACTACCCTAGACACGCGGGGACACTGCTTATCTATTGATCTTCTGTTCACTACCTAAGTTTGTGCAACTCACGAACGTTCTTGTGCAAATCTTTGGTGAGCCTTATCGTTCACCTGTGTGGGGGTCTTTCGAGCTTACTAGGACATTGAATGAGTGCAAAGAATGTTGACATTGCATTAAGGCTCGTATGATGGAGTAGAGACTGATGAACCAGACAAAGTTAGTACCGATATTTCGACACTCGGTCTTCAGACGCCGTAGAAAAGTACAGTATAATAATCCACATGTCACTTAAGTATTAGTTTTCCATTCCGACAGCTGCCGAGATCCACGCTAATCGCTGAAGCTGTGTTCGTACCCTCGCTTTTCAACTACAACATGTCTTCTTCGGAGATCTAGTTTGAAACGTCTAATGGGGCGTGTATTATATGTCTACAGTATGTCTAAAAGTGATTGTGGCCATTTCCAGCTGATGAGAGTCATGTTGATGAACAACTATGATCCGAGGCTTTGCGCTTCACACAACCGTTTATAAAGCCCTCCATACCTCAGCAGTTCACTGTGCGTGCCTTGCTCCAAGATGCGCCCACCACTGAAAACATAAATCCGATCAGCATCTTTGATTGTACTCAATCGATGTGCAACTGCCACTGTTGCTCGATTGCCCACGTCGGAGTCGGCAAGTGCATTCTGCATAATTTTTTCAGACTCAGTGTCAAGCGCTGAGGTAGCCTCATCCAGGAGCAGAAGTCGAGGTTTTCGAATGAGTGCGCGAGCAATGGCGATGCGTTGTCTTTGGCCTCCAGACAGCTGCGATCCGTTTGTGCCGCATAGGGTGTTGACACCTTCGGGGAGGGAGCTGACAAAGTCCCAAGCGTTGGCTGCGCGAAGTGCCTTCTCGACAGCGTCGTCTTCAGACTCTGTCGTGGTCGATGGATCCGACTTTAAGCCCATAAGCACATTTGCTCGGATGCTAGTCGGGTACAACGTCGGTTCCTGCTGTACCAGAGAGACATGAGATCGGTAAGCTTCGGGGCTCATATCAATAAGTTGAGCTCCATCGACCCTGATGTTGCCGGATGTCGGGTCATAAAAACGTTCCAGGAGCGAAATAATGGTGCTCTTGCCGCAGCCAGAAGCCCCGACCAAAGCCACAAACTCTCCTGGCCGAATGTTGAGATTGACACCCTTCAAGACTTGGACGTCCGGACGTAGGGGATAGCTGAACTTAACACTGTCCATGTCGATAGTCTCAACCGCCCGCTGTGGCACAATTGCCCGGTTCTCCTGGGTCTCTTGAACTGTTGGTTGCAATGACTTCACCCATAGGTAGAAATGGGTGGCCCCCTTCCCTTTGGTGATGCCTGTTGCAGTGTCAGCGCCGGTGTTTGGTCAAATGCCATTTCAATCTCCCGACTTACTGCTGGTATAAGAGAACAAGGTGCTGGCAAGATTGCCAGCGAAAAATACGCCCATGAAACTGACAAAGAACTGATAGAATGAGATTTGCGAGTCTTTGACAAGCGTGCAACCCCACCAGAAACCGAGGGCAAGGATGAAGTACTCCACAGATTGTGTGAAGCTGAACCACAGCATCATGTGGAACAGAGGCAAAATGGATTGGCGAATAGCTTGATCCAGCCCCTCTGTGTAGCGATCAAGAACGCGGCCCTCGATGGCGAGACTGGAAACCGTTCGAATTGCCAGAATCGACTCGGATGCGATTGCGGCGCTCTCCGAGAAGCGCTTCTGATTACTTTGGTCCATTCTCATCTCCAAACGAATGCGAGCGTATCCCCCCAACGAAAGAGGAATAAGACCTGCAAAGACGCCGACAAGGCCGAGCTTCCACGAGGTGACTATCGACAAAATTGCACAAGCAATTATCGTTATGATCGTAATCACGATCAACACGACGTTGACGCTCATGAGCTCCAGCATGGCTTGGGCGACGGTATCAATCCTTCCTGTGAGAGACCCAATTGTATTTTCTGGACGGTCAAAAAACACCATGTCTTGTTTGAGGAGACCGTTGAGAAGGTCTTTCCGATACTTCACGAGCATCTTTTGAGAGGCTGCGTTGGTGGTGTATCCGAGAGTGAAGTAGTTGACGAAGGTCCCTAGACCCAAGACGAAGAACATGAGGGAGTAGAAAGCGCCACGCTCGCCTAACCTATGAGGCTCGAGTCTGAAGACATCCATAACTCGAGCCATCAATATCGACTGGCCAGGTAACGCACCAGCTAGCGCAACCAATGTTAGTATGGACTCCGACATGTAAATCTGAGAGAAGCTCACCGCCAAGAATACACGTCACCCCAATGACCGCAAAGTACCATTTCAATTCGGGGTTTTCTCTCATCAGAGACACAACCCCACTGACCAAACCTCTTTCGCGGACTTGGTCAAAGTCGTATTGACTTGCCGCCGCCAATGGCTGCCGCTGCTCAACGATACCAGCCTCGGACAATAGACCAGGCTCAAGAGCAGTCTCTTTGTCGATGATAGCCCCAGTGGACTCGATTTGCGACTGTCTCGACGATTCCTTCGCATGGACCGTGAGATCCTGGACTTGGACTAACCGCGCATAAGCTCCCCGCTTCTTCAGAAGCCATTGGTGAGTTCCTTGCTCGACAATGCGACCACTATTCATGACGACAATATTATCCGCCTTCCTAATTGTTGCTAGTTTGTGAGCAATGACAATAGTTGTGCGACCCTTTGAAACACTCTCTAAGGCCTTTTGGACAATCCCCTCCGCGTGAGGATCCAGTGCGCTGGTAGCCTCGTCGAGGAGAAGAATCTTGGGTTCAGAGATGATGCTTCTGGCTATAGCAATTCTTTGCTTCTGGCCGCCCGAAAGAAGACCTCCTCGCTCACCAATAATAGTGCTGTAGCCCTCTGGAAGCTTCTCTGTGATGAAATCGTGGGCGAAGGCTAACCTGGCGGCATTTTCCTGTAGCAAATCCGAGTCAGTCGTCGAATTATTGAGTTGGTTGGGTGGCTTTGGATTCTTACAACTCGTTCTTGCTGTTGCGTCGCTGAAGCATACTCCCATCTAGTTCCCACCAGCCCGTTGGCGATGTTTTCGAACACAGTCCCGTTGAAAAGAACCGGCTCTTGCTGGACAAGTCTTACATGGGTTCTTAACCAAGTCAAGTTAAAATCTTCAATAGGAATCCCGTCTAAGGTGATTGTTCCGGCGGAGGGCTCGTACCACCGCTCCAGAAGACCGACAATGGTGCTTTTACCTGATCCGCTAGCGCCCTGTCGTAGTGAATGTCAGAAGACCACGCATAAAATGTGCCATAGAACACAAGTGCCTGAACCTACCACAAGAGCCGTGACTCTTCCAGCGGGGATCCTGAGAGTGTAGTTGTCCAGAACTGCTACCTCTGGGCGGGTAGGATAACTGAAGGTAATGTTTTGCATGTCAATCTCTCCGCTCACAAATACATCGGCCGGTCTTTCCCCGGACCACTGATCGAAGGGATCCATTTGAGTATCTCTGTCCATGAGAGAGAATAGTTGAGTAGCAGCCGTCCCAGCTCGTTGAAATGTAATCATGTAGGGCGCAATAATGGTGAAGGTCAGTGTTGCGACTATGACGGACATGATGACACTAGTCCGCGGTTAGACTCAGAAATAGTCGAGTGTGATCTGAAGATGGCTCACATGAAGACTGTCCCGACGTCAGCCACCTCATTCCGCGAAATCATCTTGGTTCCTTGCCAAAAGGCAAGCCCGATTGCCGAGTACATGATGGAGTATTCCATGCTGAACAGGACTCCGTACAACGGACTCTTCTTCGCGCCCATCTTTTGTGCCTTGATGAGAAACGTCTCGTAGTGGGACATAAGCGTCTCCCGACTTCCGAAGGCCTGCACCGTACGAAGAGTCGATATCAGGCTCTCCGCAAACGAAGAAGCCTCGGAAAAGATACTGAGCATGTCGGTTTCAATTTTGGCCTCCAGGGTAGCCACAATGCCGATCACGATCATGAGTGCCGGAGGCACGCAGAGCAGAATCAGCGTCAGTTTCCAGTACGATGTGAAGGCGATGATGAAGGCCGACACGAAGGTACTCATGGCTTGAAAGCATATCATTAACTTCTCAGCAACGCCCGATTGTATGAGATTTCCGTTGGTCGATGCCTGTGTTGAGATGGAGTTCGAATTCATGTCGAAGTATGAGATGTTCTGGCTGAGCGCCGCCCGCAAGAACTGACGGCGCAAATTGCGCACCATGTGGAAGGCCGAGTAGGTCGAAAGCGTCATGTAAATGTAAGTGCAGACCAGACGTCCTGCACCGATGTAAGTGAAGTAAAAACAATGCTTCGTGACATCTTCCATGAATTGTTCCTTGGTTGAGAGACCGGAGATATAGTTCGTGATGACCGTAATCAATCGTCCAAGAACAAGGTTCACAAGGGCAAGTCCGGAACCTGACACCGCTGCAGCGGCGACGGCAATAGCCTCAAGAACGATCTCCTTGGGCCCAAGGTAGGTGAAGATGCGCTGTGTGAGTCAGCACGGCATATTCTCGTCGTGAGGAAGAAAGAACGCACGATGTAGGCCCTCGTCGCCGACATTGGTTTCGGTTCTTCCATCTTCAATCGAACTCCCGAAGAAGTTGAGTTCTCCCGTATATGAGAAGACCCCATCGCGCCCTAGTCGAGTTTTTCGTGTGGTTTGCCGCCCTTGAGTGAGTGTTTGGGCAAGAAAGATTGAATAATATTGCTAAGGTAGAGTGGGATGCACCAGCTGTGCTGCTCTAATGTGCAGCGAAACCTTCCGAACCAAAGGCTTTATGATGTACACATTGCCACGAGCAAATTATTGTCAAGTGCTCTGCAGCTCCAGCTCATGTAGATGTAGATACCAGACCACAACAGCGTTAAAGAAACCGCGTCCATTTCGCCCTGCAAACCGTAATATTCCCAGCCAGCCTCCCACACGACTTCGCGCATTCGCATTCGGATTATGTCATAATCCAGCCGACAAAACTTGCGAAGAAGCCATGAAATTCAATCACTTGGATTGACGCCCAGAGATGATAAATGGATTAAGCGAGTGCGAGCTTGCGAATGCTGACCCGGATGCCGGATTCCACTCACCGGCTCTTGGCATGCCTATCGGCACCAAGCCTTCGATCCGCCAAGTCCATGTCTCACGCAGTAACCAGTCAAAAAAATTTTGCCTGTCTTAGGTGCATTCCGTGGCTCAGGCCGGCACGGATTCATCTGGCCACGATGGTCATCGGCTTCCGGGATGACCAGGGGCAGTGCCTAATCGTCCGAGGAGACCACGGAGGGCGGGTTTCGATTGCAAAGGCTTTGATCAAACATTTCGTGTCGGGACTTCATAAATAGCTATTCTGCTGGGAGCAATTCTCAAGATGCTGAAACTGATGTCTTCCATAGCTACTATGCGAATGTGTTAATCATGGGGTCTCTGAGCAACGAGCGCAAGTTTTCCATCCCAGAGAAGTACCGGGACTCTCTGGAAATTGTTGATTTCGTTGATACAAGATCCGAAGACGAGATCCTCAAGCAACTCAGTCAACATATCCCCGTCACATCTGAGAAAAACATATGGGCCTTTTGGGACGCCGGTCTGATGAACAGTATGATGCAACTTTCTTACCGTGTGGATAATCGCTGACACACAAACACAGCACCCCTTTGGGCCCGGCGCAACGTGGTTGACTGGGTCCGGATCTGCGGGCCGGATTGGACTGTCCGTGTTCTGGACAACGTACCGGAGTCGCCGAACTATGTTCTCAAGTATCTTCCTGCCGATCTCTTTCCTAATGCTTTCGTCGATCGCACGATGAAAGGACCATGGGCTGGGCAGCATAGTGCAGACTTCATACGAGGTGCCGCTCTGTACACTTACGGCGGCGTATGCATGGACGTGGGCAGCATATTGATCCGTCACATTGACCGCATTTGCTGGGACGAACTCGTCAACCCCAACACACCTTACCAGATTGCCCTTCCGCTCATTTACGACCAAGTGTGGGCGAACCACTTCATTGCTGCGCGGAAAGGAGATCCTTTCATCAAGCTCTGGCATGACCTGATCATCCACATTTGGACCGGGCGCAAGGAGTCTTCCGGCATGCTGAGCCATCCTCTGCTTGAGTTCGCCAAGGACGAGACTTTTGAAGTTGTAGACAATGCGAACCTTACCTGGGATTGGAAGGTCTCTTCTCAGACTGCAATGGAGTACATCTGGCAGGTTCTGGCATGGGTTCGGCTGTGCCTCACCAACGACGCAGGAGATGGTTTCTCCGGGACCGATTATTGGTGCGACAAAATGCTCGTCTTCGATACCGTCTGCGAAGACTGGCCTGGTGAGATGATCCTCGGGTTTGCCGGGAGTGGCCAAAAGCTACTGGACATCTTGGCTATGCCCGTTGATGGCGAGCGACATTACTTGGAGTCTGAGCAGTACAAGTTGGCTGAGGAGGTGGTGTGGACTATCTTGACAAGTGCCAGCCTGCAGAAAGTTACACGCGCAAAAGGGTTGACTCACTCACCTCACCTCGGCACTCTATGGGACTTGCCAGAGAATATTGGCAAAGACCAGGCTGCAGACACTTTTGCCGACTTGCTCCGCTACGGAAGTGTTCATTTCCGGCAGACAAGAGAGAACATTGCAACTCTTGAACCCCCAAGACCCATTGACGATAACATGCTCAACAAGGGTCTTTTTGAGGTGTAGGACACCGACGTCGTTCATGGCTTTGGGGGAAACTTAGATATCGGTTTAGATTTTTGGAGGAATACATCAAGTTTGCCAAGCCGGGATTTTGTTCATTAGGTTTCTTTAGAGTATTCAAACGTTTTGATTTCTACCTATGAATCATCTCAGACTCATTAGTTAAGGACTTCGCTTCGGTCATTTCCCTGTAAGCGTCCTACCAGATAGTTTGGCCAATGAACATCCCACTGCGCCAGGCATAATATCGAATTTGGCACAGTTGTAGCTGCGGGTGAGTTCCGTCTAGGTAAATGCAAGAAGCAGGGTGAATACCCATGAGTCGATAACATTGGCGTCCGGGTGTATTGGCGCTGTGGAGCCATCATTATCCAAATGGAATCGTCGACAGCAACCGGTCTTTCTTATCTCCATCTTGCGTACTTTGAGTATTAGTCTTGTTTCGAGAATTTTCTGCAATAGCTGGTCAATCAATGATCGAAAAGAAATGCGTCATCAGTGCTTGTATTCTCAACAACCAATAAGGTACAATGTGCAATTCGGGGCGATGCTTTCGAACAAGGCCAGTAGATCATGCCCATGTTGGCTAACCGAAGGAGCCAGCTGAAAGAAGGTTTGGGCTGTAGGATTCCGTCCGTTTCTTGGCCTTTTCCAAGTGATGGAATAAGCCTGGATCAAAAATAGACAAGACCGGAGCACGGAGCCCATTCCGATTGAAACTTGCATCACCCATTGAGCAATCCACGCTGGGCTCTGTTCAATCTCCATTGGAAGCACCAGGCTCCGAGCTGATCGCTAAGAGGAAGGAAGCTTCATGTACATTTGTGGAACTCAATGTTTCAATGGGTATTGTGCGAAAACAACGAATACGTCAGATGATAAATATCATTCTATTCAGTCAATCAAAGAGCCCTACTCAAAGCCAAACCGACACGCCCGCTCAGTCCTGAAAATTTACGTCTCTGGTAATCTGCAACTGGTCATAACTCTTCTTGGTGAAGCAACTCCGTCTCTTGTACCCGATCAGCATGGATATCGCCTGTAAGATTGTAATGATCCCACAGCCCTTTGTCCACGTTTGGCGAAAAGTCATCAAATACCATCAGATCATTGGCTCTGGAGAAGCCGGTAAAAGCGTTGGTACCATTCTCCCACATAGTCATCAGCGTATCCAGGTCTTCGTGCAGATGCAAAGCATCCTGTGTGTTGATGACTGTTTGTCCATCGAAAACTCTTGGTCTTGAATGCTCCAATTCCGTTTGACTCTGTATTCGTGTTGGCGAAGCCTCCATGGTGTGAAGTACCACTTCCGGAGAAGAAGTTGCGTCTCGACTGTCGACAATATCATGGGCGAGACGTGTAAGAATTCTGACGAAGCTGCAAAATCGGACAACGTAAGAATTCTCTGTCGCGAACATGGAGACATTTTGGAGTGATGTTAAGAGAAAGTTTAGTAGTTCGAGGTCACCCACGGGGAATTGTGGATCTTCGAACTGGCTAGCAAAATGAAAGATGACGTTTGTGGGGAAGGATACAATCAGCCTGCGAAACTTTAGTTCCTATTCCTAAATACCTTGGTATGAAGGAGCTCCTACCATGCAAAACTAGGGTAATGGTCGTGGTTTGACGTTGCGTTCCAAAGTTGTTGGAGAAGTTGGAGACTTGTGCGACAGTCGTCAAGAAGCAAGGCTCTTGCCTCTGGCTCTCTGACGAAAGGCCACATCAATCTCATCCGGGCAAAATGAAGACGAATATCCAGCTCTAGCTTTGAGCAAAACGGAGAGCCTGTGCCGAATGAGTCGTCTTGCTCTTCAAGACGATAAGCGGCTCTCCACTCCTCTAGTCGTTCTCGGATGGCTCTCGCTTTTATTGCGATGTGGTCCTGCATGGCAGCGTTTCTGGAGTAAAATACTGTGTACAGGTCGTCTTCAATTTGCGCAAGAGAAAACTTCGCGTCCATAAGGGAGGGTGGCTCTTCCGACAATCTCATCGATTCAGTTGTAGTCACCACGTCGGTGGAGGCGCTGGGCAACGAACCAATGTTCCAGCAGACTGCTTTATCAAGACAGTACAGACACTGTAAAACATTTCTTCGTTCTTGAACTTCTTCGGAACTTAGGCTGGATGCTGTCAACGAGGACGCTTGTGGCTGGTACAAGCCCATGGACTTGGCTACGTGGGCTGCCAAAGTCAATGCAAGATTGAAAATATCCTCAGAAAGCCACATCTGGGCGACAAAACACTATGCTCAAAGGTCAGCGAAGTAGCTTTCAGTGGCCTCCCTTGTAATACCCACCAAAGACAGCAGAGCTTGGACGTTCACCAGGCGAGGGCTGAGAAGCTGCTCAACCTGGACCATGGCGCGATTGGCATTGCCGATGAAAGATTGGATAAGCTCGACATCAATTGATTCCGTGATTGGTTCCAGGTTGGATGGTGAGGTGCTCTTCGCCTGCGAGTGCAACGCTTTGGCTGACAGCGTCAATAGTACCATGTTATTGGCACAGATGGCAAACGGCCGGTTGTATGCGGGGTTGGCCTCCGAACGGGAAGCGTCCATCAGGCGGCGGAATCCCTCCCGGGTGAAGATGGGCAAACGGGAGTTGATCGACTCAAAATAAGGCTCAATCAGGGCCTCGACGATCAGCATCGGAGGAGCCTTGATTGCTGAGGCGTCATGTGTGCTGGAATACAGTGGCTGGCCCGTGCTGTAGCCGAGTTCCTTGATCATCTCGCGGGCTGCCGCAGCATTGGTTCCGGCGCCTTCAGGTTCTGGTATTGTAAGTTCATCAATGTTGTGGATTAGTGACAATAAGGAAGACGGCCCAATACAGCGTTCATGTCCCTGGGCGTCGCGGACGATATGATACCCAAGAGAGGACATGTCAGACACTACCGAGCTGCTGCTGCTGCTAATGGTGCTGCTGCCATGGTTGGATGTACCTCTTGGTGGGCTGCAGCCGGTACCTGTGAATGCAACAACGTCTTCGCTGGCTAATCCAAGGCGACTTGTCATGCTTGAGTCAAGCCGTTGAAGAGAGCGTTGTATGCCGGAAATGTTTCCTTCGATCAGTCGAAGACGTTCTCCCATATTGGAAATAGATTTGTTCCTGCATAGCGTCAATCATCTGAAATCAGGGCTACAACTTGGGTTCATGTCCATGCTCTCGGGGCAGTGATCCACCAATCTGACAGGGGCAGGTAAAAAGAATTGACTTACAGCATCACAGTCTGATTTGGTTTCTTGCCATGACCAGACCAATTGCAATCGAGATTCATGCGAGTGCAATTGGAGCAATTGGGTCGCTCTTTTCCGCAGCGAATTTTCTTGATTCGACACTGGTCGCATGCTAAATCATGATTTACCCGTCAGTGGAATCCCCAGTGTGCCTAGGTCTAAGCACTGGGCTATAACGTTCAACTTACCTAGATGATCTCGGGTATCTGAAGTGTTGTCCTGCTTATTGTTAGCCAATATGAGATGGCATGCGAATGCGAAGTAGAATGAATGCGCTCTGCCTCAGCCTTTGCGAATGCGACAAAGAAAGTTCCAGGAGCAACTCACTTCGACAGGGCCGGAGCCGGCCCTCGATCGTTTCTTCTGTGACATGGTGACGTAGCCGAGGTCGATGCAGGCGGTAAACCAGCCAACGAATATCAAGGCCCAGTGCGTCTATCATTCACCGCTCGTCTTCTAATTGTATGTGAAATGCAACGCGGTGATGGCTAGCGGCTTGCGTGGACCTCTTGTGGAACCGCGCGGAACTTGGAACCCGCGTCTTATATCAAAGAAGCTTTGAAAGTTGTACGGCATCTCGTCCCCAAGGCCAACAGAAGGGCGTAGGCACAGCGGCTCGACCTGCTGCCGACGAGGTGGCACATTTGAGAGAGCTTTAGCCACTCAGATAGCTCCTGGCTGCCGCGTGTGGAGTCCGCTCACACCAAATCACACTACAGTAGGTCCTTTCGGTGTCCAAAGGGATCAACACTTACTGAATCCTTCGAGGCAGAAGCATCAGAGACGGAGCTCTAGGAAGAGACAGGATCTTTGGCTGTATTGGGGGCATACAGTGGTGTCTTGGCAGCCTTCTTGGCGGCTTTGTAACAGTGCGAACTCCAACGGGCACGCCGTCGCCGTCCACATTCGTGGGTAGCATTGCAGATATCCTTCTGTGGGCCACACCAACATTCCCTTTACTTTTGTGTTGCTCTCTAGTACTCGATGGCCCCCCCTAAGAAGACGTCCAGCTAGCGTCTCGGCTGTGGCGCGGCATGCGTCTAATCATCCAACTGTTGAGACGACAGATGCCTATTTGATCGACCAACAGCCGCTCTGGAGGGCATCATTCCCAATTTGGAGGGGTAAGCGAGAAAGGAGCCGTTCGGACGAACGAGCCACCAGTCGGCGTCGTTGCTGATCTGCCTGATCTGTCGGCCGCCAAACAATTAGGATCTTTTGTAGACAAGCCATTGGCGGGACGCCCCGCCCTTTTCTCCGCGCTGCTCCAACAGGGTCATGTTTTTCGCGATGAGATGGGTCCAACTTCCAACACGTCACCGCTGAGTGATGCATATGTATGTGAGTCGACAGAGTAAGATGTAATGTAATGATGGCTATGTGCCCAGCCAATTCTCGCCCTACCTGTCCCACTGCGCTAAGCCCTGTCGCTAGCAACTATTGAGTGAGCACCAAAATAGCTACAGTTGCCCCTTGCTGAGTGAATATGATCATTGCCCAATTTGTCTGAGATTTGCATGAGGCTGTCTCCTTTGGTTTCTAGTCACAAATAACCCCCACGGATTTTCCAAAATAACGGCGTTAAGACAAGTGTCTTTGAGGATAAGGCTTAATCATCTGAAGCTGCAGCAGTCAGATCAAGTGCGCGCCAAGCATGCCCAGCCCCCTTGATGTAAATTACACAGCTGGAGATTGTACATCTCATGCTTGGATGAATTGAAATCTCCGTTGCTACTTGCTTTTACGACGAAAATGAACCCGAAATATGATGTATTTCGTCCGTCCGTCGCAGACCGGCTAAACTCCACTCGCATCATACGAGAGTTTGGTTCTTGATGGCACAATGAGGCGTATAAAACCTGGCTCTCGCAATCCTTCAGTCTGGGCATAAGAAAAAGGCGCAAATAGGTACCTTTGAGAGCTTGACGAGCTGACTGACTAATTATGAGCGTCATGATCCTTTAGCCTGGGCGCATCTCACGGTCATGCCGCCAAGAAAACTATCCCACGTTGGCGCTTGCACAGCAAGTTTATCAGCGGCCGCGTAAGTGGCCCGCGGAATCCGGAGTTTCTGAAGAAACACTCTGCAATTCCAAGCATTTTCTAGTATTATCCTTTCAACGACCTTCCATATCTGTTGCCTAATTCTCGGAGACTTTACCTGTCGATGGTGACGGGATCCGCTGCTCACAGCCCTTTTCCCGTTCACGTTGTTTCGGCACCGCCGCCTGACGTTTTGGGGGCTTTGGGGTTAATACACTTCGGGTTCCGTTTCCGTTTCCCCCCTCGGTCCGATTGTTGGAGTTTGCGCTCGTCTCTAGAGAAATTGCACACTGCCTGTTCGACTTCTCTCGTTGTCTGTCCTGGCTGAAGAGGAGACGCCTGCGCCAAGATGCTGCTTACTTCGGGTCTGAGATATGAGGCGCATTCCGGGCAGGATTCCGCCGTCTCACGCCGGGGAATGGCAAGATAGACCGGTCACCAAAAGGGTTCCGGGTTCATCACGGCAGACTGGAGATCTAATCCGGATAGACGATGTTGAAGCAATCGCGGAGAAAGTTGAATTGTATCGAGCATTCGGTTCATGATATTTCACATACGCTCCTAGAAGTTATAAGACATTTGGAGTGCGTCGTATGGCCCAGAAGACTTATCCTTAGACACAAAGCATCTGCCTCTACATTCGCTCTCACACGCTCCACATCACCCTTTCAGCGACAGGTTAAAGTCCCCTACGTACTCAAAGTCTTTCGCAATGGCTCCTATGGCAATTAATGGAACCTACACGGTTGGATCCGAAAGGACCACTGCAGCTAGTCATGACAACCACGCCCATGGTGTTGATGGCACTGATCATGCAGACGGCCATGGTACAGCCGCCACAGTTGAGCCCTCGAACGGCCATGCACCGCATCTCGGGTCCTCTCCCAGCAGTGCAGTTGATGAGACCAATAACATCAACCGCCCTATCAACTCTCCCGCCAGCCGCGATGATCAGCCGATTGCCATCTGCGGTATGGCGTGTCGCCTGCCTGGTGGCCTGCACACGCCTCAGCAGTTGTGGGACTTTCTCCTCGCCAAAGGGGATGCGCGAACTCGTGTTCCAGAGTCCCGTTACAACGTCGATGCATTCTATGATCCCTCGGGCAGACCTGGTACGGTCAAAACTGAGTATGGCTACTTCCTCGACTACGACCTTAGCAAGAGTGATGGGGCCTTCTCCAGTTTCGTTCGAGGAGCGACTGAGAGAGAGGACCCTCACCAGCGCCAGATGAGTGAAGTAGCCAGAGAGTGTATCGAAGATGCTGGCGAGGCCAATTATCGCGGCAAACTCATCGGATGCTACGTCGGCAGCTTTGGGGAGGATTGGTGTGAAATGTTCGCCAAAGACACTCAGCAACACGGTCTTTACAGAGTTGCCGGCTATGGTGACTTCATGCTTTCCAACAATGTCGCCTATGAGATGGACCTCAAAGGCCCAAGGTGCGTTCATGCTGACAGGTTGCGCACTTCACGGCGGTTTACTGATATTCTTCTAGCATGACCCTTCGAACCGGATGTTCTGCTGCTCTCGTTGGCCTTCATGAGGCGGTGACTGCCATACAGAGAGGCGATTGCACCTCTGCCATCGTTGGCGGTGTCAACCTCATTCTGGCGCCTGGTATGACGCAGGCAATGACGGAGCAGGGTGTCCTCTCTGCAGATGGCTCGTGTAAGACTTTCTCATCGGAGGCAAATGGCTACGCCCGTGGCGAGGCGGTCTGCGCCGTCTATCTGAAGCCCCTGGACGCCGCGCTCAGAGATGGAAACCCTGTACGTGCGGTCATCAAGGGAACTGCCACGAATGTAAGCTTCAATACTGTCATGCGATCATTCCGAGAACTAACCTGTCTCCAGTTTGATGGTCGAACCAATGGTATCTCGCTTCCCAGCACTGAGGCTCACGAGGCTCTGTGAGTAACTCTTTGGGTTCAATGCGCGTATCACTTTGTTCTAAGGCTGACCAATATCTGTACAGGATAAGACAAGCTTACGCCCGAGCTGGTATCACTGACTTTTCGGACACTACATTCGTCGAGTGCCACGGCACTGGTACTCCTATTGGTGACCCCATCGAAGCGGGCGCTGTGGCTCGGGTTTTTGGCGGTTCGCAGAATGGCGTCTATATCGGCTCTGTCAAGCCTAATCTTGGTCATTCCGAGGGAGCTTCTGGTCTGACTTCGCTCATCAAGACGGTAATGGCTCTCGAGAACCGAACGATTCCTCCGAATATCAAGTTCACCCCGCTCAACCCTAATATCCCGTTCGAGGAACGCAACATCAAGATTGCTGCTGAGCCTCTTGCGTGGCCTGAAGATGGCTATGAGCGAGCTAGTGTCAACTCTTTCGGAATCGGTGGAACCAACGCTCATGCCATCCTCGAATCAGCAAGGTCGCAGGGAATCGCTGCCACCAAGCCATCGGTTGACACCAGTGAGCCCCAGCTGCTTCTATTCTCCGCCAACTCCTCAGAATCCCTGAAGAAGATGACGGAAACGTATCAGTCCTTCGTCCAAAAGAACGCGGAGAAGCTCGACCAGATCGCATACACGCTGGCGAACGGAAGAGAACACCACTCATACCGAAGCTTCGCAATTGCTAGCAAAGGCGGCAGCATTGCTCCTTCTGTTTCATCTAGAGCACCACAACAGGCTCCCAAGATTGTGATGGTCTTCACTGGTCAGGGAGCTCAGTGGCCCGCGATGGGTAATGAGCTCCTTCAGCAAGACAACTCCGTTTTCCGCTCGACTATCCGCAGGCTCGATGGTTACCTACAAGACGCTCTCGGTAGTTCAGAATTCTCTATTGAGAAAGAGCTCCTCAAGAGGGGCAAGAGGAGTCGTCTTGACCTTGCCGAGGTCTCTCAGCCCCTCTGCACTGCGGTCCAGCTTGGCTTGGTCGACAGTCTCGCTTCGGTCGGCGTAAAGCCTGTCGCAGTTGTTGGCCACTCTAGTGGTGAGATAGCTGCCGCCTATGCTGCAGGTGCTCTGACGGCTCGAGATGCTATCATCGTGGCTTTCTACCGCGGCTTCGTAGCGAAGCTTCAAAAGAAAGCGGGAGCTATGGCAGCGATTGGTCTCGGTTGGGACGACGTCAAGCCTTACCTTGAGAATACCACAGCTACTGTTGCATGCGAGAATTCTCCCAGCAGTGTCACGATCTCGGGCGACACCGATGCTGTTGAGACAGTTGTCAAGAAGATCAAGGAGTCCCCATCGAACGGACAAGAAGTTCTTGCCCGGCTGCTGAAGGTTGACAAGGCCTACCACTCCCACCACATGGCCGAGGTCGGCGAGCAGTACATGGCGCTCTTGAAAGGTGTTCAAAGCCAACGCCCCAACAGAGGTTGCCTTTTCTACAGCAGTGTCGGCGGCGATCTACTTGAGGAAGGTCAGACACTTGGTCCGCGGTACTGGCAGAGCAACCTAGAGAACCCCGTTCTGTTCGCGACGGCTGTCTCCAAGATTCTCCAGAACAAGGATCTCGGTAAGCCAGCATTCCTGGAAGTTGGTCCCCATGCCGCCATGGGCGGACCTCTGCGCCAAATCATGGCAAAGAATAATGCTTCTTATCCGTACATTTCTTCCATGATGCGCAATCAGGACTGCGTTGAAAGCTACCTCTCCGCGATTGGAAAGCTGCACCAACTCAACGTGAGCATAGACTTCAAAAAATTGATGCCAAGGGACGAGACACCGACTTATCTCCCCGACCTACCAAGGTACGCCTGGGACCATGAGGAGAGCTACTGGTATGAATCCCGGTTGTCCAAGGAATGGCGTCACCGGAAGTTCCCATACCATGAGCTCCTAGGTGTACGAATTGCCGAGAGCACCGATATTGAACCCTCGTGGCGAAACATGTTTCATCTTGAGCATTCGGCCTGGATCCGCGACCACGTTATCGTCGAGGACATCGTGTTCCCCTTTGCGGGCTACATTGCCATGGCTGCTGAAGCAGTACGACAGGTCACTGGCGTTGAGGATGGCTATACTCTCCGCCATGTTGTTGTCAGCACTGCCCTGGTTGTCACTGATGATAAGCCCGTCGAACTCATCACAACTATGCGTCCTCACCGTCTGACGGACACTCTCGACGCACAGTGGTGGGAGTTCACGATCTCGTCTCACAACGGGTTGGCCTGGACCAAACATTGCGTTGGGCAAGTCAAAGCTCTCGAGCGCAATGGCGGTATCGCTGCTGGGGAGGTTCCCTACATGGCACGGAATGTTGGGTCTCGCAAGGCGTACAACATGATGCAACAGGCTGGCCTTTGCTACGGGCCAAACTTCCAGGCTTTGCAAGACATTAAGACGGGTACCGTTGACCCGACTGCGGCAGCGAAGGTTTACCGGCCCAAGTTCTGTGCTGAGTCCCCCAGCAAAATGGCCCGATACCATCTTCATCCGATCCTCGTGGATGCTTGTCTTCAGATCCTCAGTCTAGCCGCCACCAAGGGGTACACCAAGAAGCATGGTATGGTGATTCCTACCCTGATTGAAGAGATCAAGGTGTACCGAACCGAGACCGACATCGACATCTCTTCTTCAGCTAGCGTCAATGGCGTTGGCGCCATCGTCGGGCGCGCCGATTGTGTCGACTCTGCTGGCGAGACCGTTCTGCAGATGAAAGGTGCTTGCCTGTCTCCTCTTCCTGGCCAGGAGACGTCTGCGGATGCCAAGGACACGCATCCCACCGCCAGATATCAATGGACTCCTCACGTCGAGTTTCAAGATGAAGCCACTCTTGTCAAGCGTTCTGAGACAGATGACAACCGTACAGCTTACATGACTATTCTGGACGAGATTACTTGGGCCTGCTTGAACTACATTCAAGCACAGCTTCAAGGCCTCCAAACTCCGGTTCCGCATTTGAAGTTGTATCTCGACTGGGTCAATGAGCAGATCTTAAAGGGTCCGCGAACGGAGAGCGAGGACTTGTTGAAGGTCATCACGGACAGGGCTCTCGCTTTGGAGAATACCCCGGCTTCTGGAGTAGCTTCCGCTATCGTCAAAGTAGCCAGCCGGATCACCACCATCTTCCAAGGCCAGGACAATCCTCTGGGTCTGCTGATTGAGGACAACAGCCTCAGTCACGTCAACTCACTACGGGACTTGGCTTTCGATTTTGCCCCTCTGATCAGGCAGATCTCACACAGCAAGCCCAATTTGAAGATCCTGGAACTGGGCGGTGACACGGGTGCCCACACTGCAGACATTTTGAAGACTCTAGCGCTCGAAGATGGACGCGTAATGTACTCCAGCTACACATTCAGCGACTCCTCGTCCGGCATGGTGAACGCAGCCAAGGAGCAATTCAAGCTCACGCCCAACATGCATTTCGCGACGCTGGATATCAGCCGCGATCTGGTGGAACAGAACTTCGGAGACGAGCAGTACGACGTCATTATCGCGACAAATGTGCTGCACGCGTCGCCCGCCCTGACTGATGCGCTTTCCAATGTTCGCAAGTTGCTTCGCTCAAGCGGTCGTCTTCTTCTCACGGAACTGTTCTCCAGCTCGAAGTGGATCAACCTGATCTTGGGCGTCCTTCCATGGTGGTGGAGCGCTCAGAAGGATGGTCGAGTCAACGAGCCCTATGCAGACACTGAGCACTGGGAGTCCGCACTGAGAAAGGCTGGTCTTGGTACATCGGCTATTTTGCCTGACTCCGAGCAGAAGTCGCTGCGTCGCAACAGTTTCATGGTGGTGAAGCCTATCGACGACAAGGGCATCGAGGTCGCTGCGGCAGTCAACAATATTACACTGTTGGAGATCGCGAGGAGCGATAAGTCCGACTCGCTCGCCTTGACTCTTGATGCTTCTGGGTACAAGGTCACTCGACGTATTTTGGGAGATGAGGTTCCTCCAGGTGAAGATGTCATTGCTGTTCTCGACCAGCACTCGCCTTTCTTCAATAACCTCGATCAACAGCGATACGACGCTTTCAAGAAGCTTGTGGACACACTTAACACGAGCGGATCGCGGCTTCTCTGGGTTACTTCTTTGTGTCAAATGACTTGCGAAGACCCTGCATACAGCCAGGTCCTCGGGACCGCTCGTACTCTGAGATCCGAGCTGTCGGTTCGCTTCGCCACTTGCGAGGTTGACAACTTTGAAGCTTCAACAGGCCGTATCGCCGAAGTATTTGAGAAGTTCCAAAATGACTGTGTCAATGAGGACGAGGAACTTGATCCCGACTATGAGTACTCAATCGTCGGCAATGTCGTCCACGTTGGGCGTTTCGCGCCATTCCCATTGGAGGATGAACTCCTTGCGGCTGATGACTCCGGCCGCGTGGTATTGGAAACCAAGAAGCCGGGCATTTTGGCTGCGCTCACTTGGGTTCGTCGAGAGGCTCAGAAGCTCGAGCGTGATCTAGTGGAGGTTCAGACATACTCTGCCGGGCTCAACTTCAGAGTAAGTTACTTCATTTCCACTCTCTCTGTGTCGATCTCTAACATGAACATAGGATGTCCTCAGTGCCAATGGCATCGTTGAAATTCCCCAAGAGGGGTTCGGGCTTGAAGCAGCCGGCATCATCTCCGCAATTGGTCCTGAAGTCCAAGATCTTAAAGTCGGAGATCGGGTTTTCCTTTTCAGCCGCGGGTCTTTCTCAACCTCAGTCACGATTCCCGAGAATCTATGTCAGAAGATTCCGGATGATCTGTCGCTTGAAGATGCTGCGACGATGCCTTGTGTGTACGCCACCGCTATGTACGCGCTCTTCAACATCGGACGGCTTCAGCGTGGACAAGTAAGTGCTTTTATCTGATCAATCATCTTACAAAACGACTCCTGATCACGATCTAGTCTGTTCTCATTCACAGCGCCTGCGGTGGAGTCGGCATCGCTGCCATTCAGCTCGCACGCATGGCTGGTGCCGACATCTATGTCACAGTCGGCAATGACGAGAAGGTCAAGTACCTGACAGAGACTTTCGACATGCCTCGAGACCGGATCTTCAACTCCCGCGACACCTCCTTTGTTGAAGGAATCAGCAATGCTACCCAGGGCAAGGGCATCGACGTTGTGCTTAATTCGCTCTCTGGCGATCTTCTGCACGCTACATGGCGATGTGTTGCTGAGTTCGGCACGATGGTGGAGATCGGAAAGAGAGATCTCCTTGGTTGTGGAAAGCTTGACATGGATGTTTTCCTCGCCAATAGGTCTTACTGCTGTGTTGATCTCGATCAGATCTGCTTCAAGAGGCAAGCCCTCTGCAAAGAGTAAGTCAAACGACTAGATTTGACGGACGTTTTTCTAATCTTTTCTCAGGCTTTTGAAGTCAGTTGTTGAGGCCTACGAGGCCGGCCACATTCTTCCCATTCGACCCATTGAGATCTTCAGTGCATCCAAGATTAGGGAGGCTTTCCGCTACATGCAACAGGGTTTGCACATGGGTAAAATTGTCATCTCCATTCGCAACTCATCCGATGCCACTCTCAACATGGACACCAGCATCGTCACGAGGAGAACATCTGCCAAACTCGACGAGTCAGCCTCGTATCTCTTGGTGGGTGGTCTGGGAGGTCTTGGTCGCGCCGTCTCCCGCTGGATGGTAGAGCACAACGCACGACACCTGGTATACCTCTCTCGAAGTGCCGGCAGCAATGATGAGGATAGGCACTTCATTCGGGAACTGGAAAGCATGGGTGGAAAGGTTACCCTGGTCAAGGGCAGCGTCGTTTCCGCCGAGGATGTTGAAAGAGCAGTCAAGCAAGCGCCGAACCTGAAGGGCATTCTCCAAATGTCTATGGTTCTGCGGGACCAGGCATGGGACAAGATGACTCTTGATGAGTGGACACAAGCAGCATCGCCAAAGGTTGAGGGAACTTGGAACCTGCACAACGCAACGGAAGGCATCGATCTCGACTTCTTCGTTCTCTTCTCATCCATCTCAGGTGTCATCGGTCAGCCAGGCCAAGCCAATTACGCCGCCGCCAACACTTTTCTGGATGCCTTCTCTCAATACCGCTCCAGCAAAGGCCTCCCCGTCGTCTCCATCGACGTTGGAGCGGTCGATGACATCGGTGTCATTTCCAACAACGAGAATCTCCGGAGAGCTATGCTCGCCACCGGTGCCTACATGATCAAAGAAACAGAGCTCTTGGAAGCGGTCGGTGCAGCTATGATCATGTGCCGAAGCTCGTCGGTAAACAGAAACTTCGTTCTTGGTCTGGCGTCCACGATTCCTCTGAACAGCCCCAACAACCGCGCACTGTGGAAGAAAGACATGCGGATGGCGGCTTATCGCAACATCAGCGGCGACGGCGATGGCGGGGCGGGCGCTGGCAGCGACACGATGAAGGCGCTTCTGGCGACGATTCGGCACGACGAGGCGGCTCTCAAGGATCCGGATACCGCTAAAACTCTGGCATATGAGATTGGTCGGAAGTTATTCAGTCTTGTCCTTCGTAGTGACGATGAGATTCAGACATCAGCCTCATTGGCTGACTTGGGCATGGATTCTTTGGTCGCTATTGAGATGAGGTCTTGGTGGAGAGCTACATTTGGATTCAATATCAGCATGTTGGAGCTTCTTGGCATGGGCAATTTGGATGCTTTGGGCGAGCATGCCGCTGATGGCTTATTGAAGGCGTTGAAGGGGGAGATTTAAGAAGGAGGATCGTATTAAATTTGTGACTGTCTAGACTTTCGATTTTCAGAAACCACATTACTTGGCCTCTAGATCCGCTGTATATATTTAGCACCAACCAACTTCGCATGAATTGCTTTAGCACTGTTGTTTCGCGCGTAGTCTACTTCGGATCATTTCCCGTAATTTCGTTCTTCCAATGAGAAAGGTTATGTTGGTAACTTATGACGAAGTCTCTGAACTTTCAAATAAAAGTGCGATGATTGCTGCAGCAACGCAACAAAGAACAGTTAAGAGACTTATTGCCAGGCGCCTCGCGATGTCTCGCCATATGAGGTCGTCACTGTAAGCTTTTGTCACGCTTGTTCCAACTCCGGTAGTTTGGCTTGATTCGCTCTCAAACCATGGTCGCAGGTGTTCACGAATGTCATTTATCTATACCGTTTCTTAGTTTCATTATACACCCCGAAAGGCTGATGAGCATATGTAGCATACCGCACTTGTGGATGTAAAGCTGAGATTCTGTCCATCACTCTCATAATGAATACATTTTCGACATAGGGGGCATGATGCCCTATGCTTTCCTTCTGACCATAGAAGGCAAACCTTTTGTGCGCACTAGGAGCGATCAGCCAGTAAGCCACAGACGGACCGATTAGATGCACCTACTTGTAGACAGATGCTGTGTCCACACTGAGGGGTATGCATGGGTTGCAGAACCTCAAGGCAGATGTAGCAAGAGGTTCTTGCGATCGTTTAGTTGAGTAGTTTGCGGAGCCTGTCGTTTTCTTTCACAAGCTCCGCAAAGAGCCCGTGGAGACTATTGGAGACCTTGAGGTCTGCTAGGCATTTCTGGACTGTGGCCATGATGCCGATTGCAAGTGGAAGAGATGGAATTCTATTTATCGCAGTCTAGAATTTCCTATATTTGACTGATGGCTTTTGAAGAATAGTTTGGGCCCGATGCGGCACGAGAGGGAAAAGCCAGATCGAGTAGCGATCAAGGTGATTATGCCCACAGCCATAGAGGTTCACTCGCCACCTCGTTGAGAAAGTGATGAAGCTTTTCGAATTATTTCGATGACACCCTTGAGGTTTTCAACCCATTTTCGTCTCGTCTAGCTCTTTAAGTTTGATTCTCATGGTTCTCCTTGAGCTACAGCAATATAAACGTACCAACAATGAGGAGGAGAGCAGCCCAGTGGAACGGTTCCATCGTCTCATCTGTGGACTCGTCGTCTTGGGACTTTCCCGCAGGCTCTAGTCTTCTCGAAAGATCATCAGTAGACTCGCAGGTCTCCTCGTCTTGGGAATTATCCCCGTGCTCCAGTCTTCTCGGAACAATTTCTGGGCTTGTCGTAAGCTCTCCAGTCTCTGTGGACATGTTTTCCGCCGCCCACAGACGCAAAGGCTCGTAAATGTGATCTATCTGTACCAAGATGTCAGCTGGAGTCTCAAGACACCGGGAACTACTTGCTTCAAAGATAGAAAACATACTGTGTACGAATGCCTAATTTTGGGAGGCCCTACCCTTCCTGGCAAGTGGCAGTGGGTTATGACTTCTTGGCATAGAGGACACTTTGCCAATTGGATTTCCTCATTGATGACCATGAACATTGGCAATGCGCACTAGAAGAGAACAGTCAACATTTGAGTCCATCATTATCTTGAGAAACACATACCTTCATACAGATGCCATGTCCACATTGGCCGACATACGTCTTTTGCAGAACATCCCAGCAGACACAGCAACGGCTGTCTCGGACTATATCCCGTAGGATATGCTGTGCCTTTCTCAGCTCACCAATCAGGTCACCCTTGTAGACCGCGATGTCATCGACACCAGTGATTGCATGCTTCTGTGATTTCGCCATGATGTCGGTGTTGTGGTGTTGGGATGCAAAGACAGTGTTGTCGGGTTGGTATGGGAAGACGGAAGCGGATGCGATATTCTACATGCATATGTGAGAGATCGTTTCTTTAACGATTGTCAGTTGTCTTCCTCCGTAACGATCGTATACTTTGAATGACCTGGTAGACCTGCGCAAGAGGGTTTGCGCAACGGGTTCACAACCTGGAGAGTTCAGACTTGGCCTGGCCTTGCAAAAACAAGTGACGATGTCTCATCCAGGATAACACGTCTTTTCAAGATAGTCTAATGCTTTTTGATTTTGCTAAAGGGTAGGGGCTATTTGCTCATAAGTCGTTTCGTTACTGATGAATAATGCTATTGTGAGGGGGCGCCCCTAGACACCCATCTTGCTAACTCGTCAAGCTCATAGCTGCCACACCGGAGCATCAATCGCTGCGTGTACGGTACTTGCACTGTGTTCGAGCCATCGCCGTCGACGGGCCCTGCTAGATCTGCGAACCGCTGATCGGTGCTATAGTCCTTTACGCGCATCTCCTCGGCCGGCAGCGAGAACAGTGGCGCGTTCTCCCGATTGACCTCCTGTATCTTGACGTTGTGCTCCTGCTCAATCATTCGCTGCCCAACAAGGTGCAGGTTCCCAAGGGTGACGGGCTCCCTCCGTCCGGTGGCGAGTTCGCAGACAATGAGCCAGGCCTGATAACGGATGTCGAGCCAGCGACACTTGGAGATGACGAACTCCATCAGTGGGAGATAGCTCATCTCGAAGTTGAAGCTGTACAGCGACGAGTCTGGCGGAAGCTCTGGACACCTGGTGAGGATTTCCTGGGCGAGGCTTGTGATCCGTCTGAAGTGGGTCTTGAACGAGTCGTAGGCGGACTCGTCCGAGAATCGGCACACGCTGATGCACATTTTGGCGACCCAGTATTTCATCTCAGTCTCCATGCAGATGATTTCGGCGTGTGGTGGTAGGGGTTGGTCGGATCCGAGTCGTGGTTCGCGGATGAAGGCCGTGAAGGCGGCATGCCACTTGTCAAACGCATTGCACATGGCAGTCTGTTCGTCGCTCATGACGGGGCCCCTTAGGCGTGAATCTGTCCAGGATTCGGGGCCTGCTGAGCGGATGTATCTGATGGCATCTAGGATGATGGTGTCCATCGCGGACTGCGGTCGGTATATACTAAAGCTTTTGTCGAAAGGACCTAGATTGTATCTCGATGCGGGTCCATGGTTTAGGTTGAGGTTAGGAAAGCAAGGTCTGTCGTAGAAGCACATCTGGATGATGCTCAATCGATAGAACTTGGGGAGAACGTCCTCGATGGTCATTCGGGACAGCTCGCTATAATCAACGTTATTCAGGACTTCTATCCCCGTGGCAAGTTGTTCCATCGCCGCTCCAAGGCCTTCTCGCAAGAAGTCCACGGACATGAAGAGGAGGCAGCCACATAGAGTGACATTAACCTCACTGTTCTCCTTTGGATCTGATTCGCCCTCGTCGTTGTATGGTTGCGGTGGCGTGAACGAACTTGATGATATCTCTGCTCGGTTTCCATCCGGGAGCGGGGTGTTCGAGAGGCGGCCTGACGATGGTAGACTGGTGGACGACGAGCTCGCTGGGGAGTTGACGATACCTGCTAGGTTGAAAGGCGCTCTTGATTGGCCACTCATTGCCTGCGTGTCTACTCCGGGCTTTTGCTTGCGGGTGTTTCCCCCGAGTATGCCCAGAAGCCGGGTGTAAGGTTCAGGAACCCCAGGTGCATTGCCGTCGTCAGACGCGTTGTCTGGCATGCCAGGCATGAGCGTTGAGATGGCAGCCATCGCTTCTCGGAACGCCGGCTCCGTCCTGCTCATGCGTGGGATGATGTCGGTCCACAGGTTTCCCTCCAGATGCCCGGGTATCATGGGCGCAATCTTCCGTCGGAAGTGCTCCATGATCTTCTCCTCGTCCATGTCGCCCTCCCACGCAGCC
Source organism: Colletotrichum sp. SAR 10_99 (assembly GCA_028654355.1). Taxonomy (NCBI): domain Eukaryota; kingdom Fungi; phylum Ascomycota; class Sordariomycetes; order Glomerellales; family Glomerellaceae; genus Colletotrichum; species Colletotrichum sp. SAR 10_99. The sequence continues at coordinate 70,791 of JAQIUT010000140.1, forward strand.
GATGCCTGAGCCAGAGCGGCGTTCAACTTCGTCGCCCGTGACCGGGCCCGGGCGAGGGCGCGGTTACTGGGGACGACGACGGCGTAGCCATCGCATTTGCGGCCGGTGCTGGTGCATCGAAGGCAAACGGGCTTTGCCTCGTCGCACTTCACCTTGCGCGACCTACGGGAAGACAAGCGTACGAATTAGAATGGGAATGTTTATTGGTAATCGGATGAAGTAACCGAGCACGTGAGCCGGACTCTCCGATCAGGCCGAGTGACCGAGAGGTGAACCGGTCGCCCGTCCGGCCTCCGCGACCTCGTCTCGGAGACTCTCCGTCACGGCGCGGGACCGTTCCAGACCGTCGGGTCTGGCAAACGACGTCATGCGGGCTTTTTGGGGCACCGGGAATTGAGATGCCGCCGGGCGGAACGGAGTCGAGGGCCGAGAGTTCGAGGGTAGTCGAAGAAAGAGCAGGTACTTACTTGCAGGTCAGACAGCCGGTTCGAACCTTTGGCTGGCCCTTTCTTGTCATTGTTGCTCACTGTCCAACTCGAACAGGCACATGGAGAGGAGAGAAAAGAAGGTACAAAACGGGCCGGTCCCAACCGCAGCTAGCCCTCAGGTACCTTTGCCTTTACCCTCCAGTCCAAGGCCACGTTCACCCCTAATTGAATATAGCCAGGAACCAAGAGGTGCGGGCGCGGGTTGTGTGAGAAAGGAAAAACAAAAAAAGGGACAATCAGAAAAAGTCCGTGGTGGCCTATGGAGAGGCTCCGATGATCTTGAAGAGGTGTGTTTCAAGTTTTGGAGGGGCCGAAAGAACGAACCAGGCGCAGCGACCGAGGACTCAGGAGGCTGTGGGAATTGGCCGCTCGATAGTTTTACGCCAGACGGCCAGGAACCACACGGTGGGCAGCAAGCAGTAGCAGCAGACAGTAGCAGAGCAGCAAAATGATGGTGGTGGTGGTGTCACTTCCGCTCCCTGCGTCACAGTTTTGCTGCTAATTTGGGGGCCGGTCGCTGTACCAAATAACAACCTGCTCCCCTGTGCGCGCCATCCCGTGCTCATGTCACCTGAGAGCAGCAGCAACCTTGGTTCTGTGGCCGATCCAACATGGCGCTAATTTTGGGCAGCCGTCGACTTGGCGTTGGGGCCGGGGTTCATTGCTGAGAGCGGTAGAGCGGGTGAAGAGTCTCCCCCTCGTCGAGCTGTGTCGAGTCGAGCCGGTTGGCGCAAGGGGGTGGTGGTGGGCGAGAGGGAAAACCGCTGCAGACAGCCGTTTGTGGCATCTCTCTCTTGGGGGGGGAAAGACTCCTGTTTCGGCGCAGCACGGGGTAGAATACCTTGCTTGCCCGGCGGTCAGCGCGCATCAAATCAGATCATCAAATTGTCAAAGAGCCTAATTGTTAGGGCTCGGATATTGACAAGAGGAATTAGCGTCAGGATTCTAGACCCTGTCATGTCAGCTCAGCTCGCTGACGGCGAGCCAATGGGGGCATGCAAAGTGAGACACTTCAAGGGGGGATGAAAGCGGACAAGGCTCGCATTCTGCGAGTCCGTCTCTCACTGCCGAAAAATACAGCTTGCTTGCTGCTCGCCGGGTTGTGCCTGTGCCAGAGGCAAGACGGGGTGTCCCTGGGTCGAAACAGGACTTCGGCACGTGTCAGCTGTAGACAGAAAAAGCCTGCCCAAGTTTCGTTGTGCGAGGCTTTGGGCTTCAGCAATTAGATGAAGGGGGAACCAGCGGGTGGATCAATGGTTGCTGACGAAAATTGACTTTGGCGTCTGATTGGTACGCGGATCATCCTATCATTCCTCGCCTACGACGTAGAGCTTACCAACGGGACAGGGATAGCGGGGATATTCCCGACTTCCCTTGACAGCGATTGGTGCTCGTCTCGACGGAGAACACGAACTGTTTCTAACCTCCAACGACTCGCGGTATGAGAAATGACTGCGTTCAAGCGCGGCGGCCAAAACGCCACATTACCAAAGACTTTGGCAATTTCTGCTCGCTTTGCTATCTCTTATCATGGTTGCGCCAGCTAGTAAGCGAGGACACGGAATAGCCCCAGTTCCGTTTTGTCTGCCCAGGCAGGCGAATCCTAGGCAACAGCACCAAGGAGAGAAGGCCGCTCGTTCAAAAGCTGAGTGATGGATGGAAAGATCAAAACACCACTTCAATTCGAAGGAAGCCAATCACGTCTCATGAAAAGTACCATGCAGGTTGGTTCTTCTCTAGAGAAATTATTCATTGCTGATAGAGTCATTACGACAATACAGAAAGTCCCCTGCATGAACCTTGTTATCAGACTTCGACGAAAAGACTCAGCCACCAACAGCAAATGAGTGGTGTAGTCAAAAAAACTGACAGTCACATTTCACCTGCCAATTCGGGCTTTACCTAATGTTCTTCGAAAGGTTCCATATTACTCCTCAGATTTCTGGAATGTAGATCTGAGAGATCGCAATCAGATCAGGCGTGATTCCAGCCCTCAGCTGGCGCTAGCGAATGATATTCCCTGGACCCAGGACCCACCGCATCACCATCTGACCCGCCTTGCTAGCTCAATCGGTAGAGCGTGAGACTCTTAATCTCAAGGTTGCGGGTTCGACCCCCGCGTGAGGCTCAAATCCTCACTACGATTGACATAATACAATCTCATGGGCTCCCTTTTTGGTGTTTCATGCTATTGATCCTATCTCCATGTCTCAGCATAACCATTGAGATATCATTTCTAATACGAAGGTCTCAAGTCTCGTTCCTGAGAAAGATAACCGCCAGCCCCAGCGGTCTCCCCAAGCCTCTATTTAGGTGCTGCTAGGACAAAACGAAGGATCATATCTTCCATGATTGTCATCAATACGACAACAAACATTGACCGCATGCCGTCTTTCAACAATGGAAAGCACGTTCTGCTACCTTAGTATTGTTTAATCATTTGGTTGTCGAAGCTGTTATTGCTCCTTTGTTCACGAAAGCCGGGTTATATTTGGAAGAAAGATGCCCGTATCAGCCGACAATCAGTCATATAGTCAAAATATCCATGATGACTTTTGTGCGGTAATTTAGATCGGATTTTGACCTCTCGTAACCAAACATGGCGCGTTTTACGGATTGCCCGCCAGAGGTTATCGTCGAAATCTGCCGCCAGCTTGTCTTTCCGTTGCAAACAGAGCAACATGTCTACGACCTCTCAGTCGATGTCTCGACGGTCAACTCTCTTGCATGCCGAATCGCTCTTGCTCGATTGATGCGGACATGTCGCAAGTTGCATGATGCGGCAGGCTGTATGCTATACTCGGGCTACTATCACAATCATCACCCCTCAAAGGCTGTTACCTTTCTGAAAACTCTCGACCCTTACGAAGGTAGCTCACGCCCCGAGCTCGTGCGCCATGCAGACCTTCACCACAACTTGTACGAAAGCAGCAGCGACGACATCAATTGGTCGAAGGAGCAAGAGAATATGACGAAAGACCCTTGGATCAACCGCTTGGCTGGAGCTCTGGGCATGCATTTGCCGAATGGGTGGAACAGGTGTCGTATTGGGATGCAGTTCGATCATGTCCTGGAGCATATCAGCCAGTTGTTTCTTACATACCTACCCACCTTGACCTCTCTTGATGTCAACCTGTGCCACAACTGGAAATTTGACCTACTGCAACAATGGACTGGCAACCGATCATCGGGATGCAATGATCCACTCCCAAATCTTCGACACCTCAAGATCCAGATGCGGTCCACTAAAGCTCGAAAATGCAAAGCCCACCAAATTATCCTTGATAGTGCCCCTAGGCTGTCTACCTTGGAGATATATAATTCAATGTCCTATATGGTTCCGTCGGACTGTCAGCTTGTGAACCTCCGGAGCCTGAAACTCATCAATTGCTCGATGGACTTGAAAAGCATGACAGAGATTCTCACAGCGACGCCAAACATCACATATTTTGAGTACCGCGGAGAACAATCGGATACCGAAACCTTCAGGAAACCTCTCCTTGGACCGCAAATGCTGTGCAGTCTCCTCAGGAACGAGTACAATCTTGCAGCTAGCCAGCCCAGCGGCTCAACCAAGCTGGACCTCCCGAATCTCCATCTCCAGCTACGCACTCTCAAAATCGATATCCACAGGACTCAATTTTTCTTTGACTGGAACGAGAGCGAAACAATCACTTCTTTGCAGGACTTTTCCAAACTTCAAAACCCGAGCATCGATACGCACAGCTTTACTTCTCGAATCGGGAACCAGAGCCATCTTGTTATCAACAACATCGGCAAGATGATTCCACAATGCCTTGAGACATTGGAGATTAGTCGCGTCGGTGAGTTCCTTCTTGAGGAACTTGTCCAGGTTGGTGTGAGAGAGATGGTTGACATGAGCAGGCAGGGCCAACTGCGACAGTTGAGACGGGTCAGCCTTGCAGATTGCATTTTTCATCACCATCGGCCGACACAACAGAAGGCTCTTCATGACCTACAACAGATGTTCGACTTTCCCGGCGCCCCTTCCGTATACCTCAACGGGAAGGCTCTCTGAGTGGGACCAATTGAAACTGCTGATGGCTTGACACACATGTTCACATTTTGTAGTAGGAATTGGGCTGAGTAGGGTCAAGTACAACATGCTAGGTTTGACAGAAAGCAACAACAATCTTTAAATGGATTGTGAGCATTGTTCACAAGGTCACCGAGAAAATAACAGATGAGGTGGCAGATGAGGTGCAAGTGCTTCTACTGCGAACAGAATACAACTACTATAAGCTGTTAGTTTACTGGCTCAGAACAGCCAAAGACTCATGTTTTCTTATCCTCCCCTTCTAGATGTACCAGCTCCGTCACAGACGCATCGTTGTCATTATCCGCTCTTGACTCGAAAGCTGAGAGTCCATGTCCTTCCAGGTCGTTTCCAGAACCCCCTTGGCCCCTCTTTCTCTTCATCCCCGAAGAGCCAATTGTCTGTACAGAGCTGCCAACCTTGAACTGACTCTGATTTCCACCCTTGGTGAACAGTCGTCGAATGGCAGGTGCACAACCGCAAATGATGGCAAAATTGGCCTCGAGCGCTGTCCAGATCCAGATGTTGTACGAATCCCACGTAAGGTCGTAGCTCGGATCCTCGACGTAGGTGATCTCGACGTACAGCACCCAGTACGTACGCATGATGCCCGCGATGACCACCAATAGGCCAAGACCGAAGAGCGCCGCCAAGCTGATTCGCTGTATCATCGGCATCTGCAGTCTGAACAGTGTAGGCATCGGAAGGAGGTAGACAGCGATGTCGGTCATGACGGTCGTGATGCCTTGGCCGGCCAGCGGGGGCCATTCTGGGATGCAATTCCCCCAGTCGGCAAAGAGGGTCCAATAGTGCCAGATCGGCCTGCATCAGGCCCCAAGATCAGCATTCGAAACTTTAAGATGGAGCGCGGTTATTCAGGTTGGGTCACTTACGCGCACTGAGTCCATAAGACGATCATAAAGATCCACGTCAAGAGGAAAACGAGGATGCCCGTGACCCAGGTGAGGCGGGAGAACCAGGTGCCGGGGGCGGCGATCCTCAGATAGCTGCAGAGAATCGAAAGCTTCGAGAGGCCGGAGGCAAACAGGAACAGCGTCTGCGCCGCCATTGAGATCTGTGATGTTTGCGTCAGTAAGTCATGAGTCCCGTCGTGTGCTGGTGACCCTTACCTGACGACTTTGCCTGATTTCAGACAATGGGACGTCCCACACGTGTAGATTCCATCCGTACAACTCCGTCGCTAATCCACAGACATTAGCATTAAAAAGCTCTTGACCACTCTGTAGAAGGCTTCGAACCGAGGATAACGCAGATCGTCACGCCAATGCAGAAAACCTGTCATCCCACATGATTAGACTTGATCAATCCTTGCATATTGTTTGGGATGTACGAGCTTACCAGGGCTCCCACCATAAGCCAATCGTCCCACCAAGTCTTGCGGATCATGACAAGTCTGACGTACATGCGCAATCCCAAACATGTCAAGGCCATGAGCAAAAATACCAACTCAATGATCATCAAACCTGGCCCTTTCGTCTCCGGATTCGTGTAGTTCGGTCGTGGCCAAGCCAAGATGACACTGATCGGGGGAATCCTCATGGTGGAGAGCTTGTCGTTGCGGAACTCTTTGGCAGCAAGTTGGCCTTCGTTGGCGTAGCAAGTTCACGGCATTCGCGCTCTCCCGCAAAAGAGAGCGGGAGCCCACGTCCGATATAAACAGAACATCGCATCGCACCCCCTGAACACACGACACGCAGCATTCGATCCCGAGCGTATGTGGCGCCGCGAAACTCTTCATCGACGAAAAGCCTCTTTATGTGGTAAGCCTTTCCAGCTCCTCCCACGCGACATGGCTGCACAAAGGCAAGAGCGCGTTTCCAAGCTGCCGGACTCTCCCTAGCTCTGGACGCATGCGGCGCTACCGTGCTAGCGGATGCTCCGAATGCCTCGCGAGGCCAGCCACTGCCCATCCTTCTGGTTGATCAGGCGAGGGACTGCTAGTTTCAGACCTAACAGAGAAGCTAGAACCCATTGAAGACTTCGGCATTTGTGATGGAATGCCAAAATGACACGACTGAAAGAGTCATACAACGAAACGACACACGCCCTTGGGCGATAGATGGCCCCACGATGAGCTTCATTGTCTGCCAGGCAGTGCCGTGTTGACAGAAAGCCCATCCGCATCAAGACCCGGATGATCTACACCAGCCCTATGGTCCCGGTCTGTGCTTAGCATCGACCCGTTCACCCAGGGCCCAAATTGCGGAGGCCCACGAAGAAGTGCAACCCATCACAACTGAGACGGACGGAGCGACTATTGCTCACTAGCGGTCTCGCTTCGCTGATCCCCCAGGTCCAAGCTCGAATCTCAAGGCTTGGACTCCTGCAGCATTCTTCATCTTCCGTGGGAACATTGAGGCGGAATTGCGTTCCGCTCCTGGCCCTGCGGTAGTGTTGACGACCTCGTGGCAGGAGAGGCTCAGGGCGCATTTGGCGTACGGCCCGCTCCCCAATTGGATTTTACGTCAGGTCACAGTTGTCAGCAAGCACGCCCCAATGGCGAGAAACGGCAGTCCTGCATAAGCCGTCTACTTACATCACCCGGCGTGTGTGTTATGAAATTCCCGCCTTCGGGGGCGTTCCCACTCTTTGTCGAGGTGCCGAGACTGCGGGGGAGGGGCTGGGCCCGATTCGCCGTGTTCGGCCTCAAGAATCCGCCCGCCCGGTAGACGTCAATATGGGAGTGTGGTGTGAAGCAAACTTCCCAAGACGGCGGTGTTGTGGCTGGGTAAAAGAAACAGGCGCAGACTATCAAACTCAATCGCGGAAGACCAACATTTTTCTATGCGCCTTAACAGATGATCCTGTTTGACAAGATCAGGAATCCAAATAGCTGGTTTCGAAGACGATGATGTCCGTTTACTGAGACTGAGAATTCATCTTCCTTTTGAGAGACACAAATTTTTCCGAAGAACTAGTCGCGCTCAATTCTAGTTGGCATTGTCTGATGACGTTTTGCACAGGCGAATGCCAGACATTTCTCTCGCCCCCACCCCCCAATGAAGTCTTTCTCTGTTCACCACTCAATCCCAGCCAGTCAGGAATGGGGCGCAACTGCCGGAGTTGCTCAATTGATGCATCTCCACGCGCGATGTCGACACTCAGTATGGCTTTGATCACGGCAAGCGGAAATTTAGTTGACCAATAATCAGAGCAGATCAAAGACTGAGACGTTGAACAGTACTCTGGCCGCAACGGTCATTCTGTGGCTTGCTGCGATTGATGATTCCCCTATGCTCAAATAGATGGGAATATTCTCCGATATCATTGAGAATATTATTGAGTATCATTAAGCTCATATTGAGTAGCAAGCATGAGCCTGGCAGATGATCTCGAAACGATCCAGGACATCTCCGCGCGACTGAGAGGATCCTCGGATTACGATTCAGGAGGTCGCACCACCAACATTTCCGATGAGAAATAGAGTTTAAGCAATCTGCAAAGCACAATATTTCGGATGAACCGGGTGCGACACAAAGGCTCTCAACTCCATACTCTTCATTAACTGTCCCAGGTTCCAGGGAGTTGGGAAGTTGATGTTGGATTATGCGCCTCCTCAGGAGCGAGCACAGCCAACCTTGGAATCCCGAGATCATCGCTGCTCGCACCGATCAAATTATATGATGGTATCGGCTAAAGGAAAATCAACGGGTCACTTGGAAACTTTCACTTCAAGGTACAAACCTAATTCGCCCTGGGCCGTTTCTGGACGGGGATGACCGGGCAGACAATGTCGTTCGAAGAGGGCCTCCCGTTTTGAAAAACCTCCGGACGAGTATAATAGGCCGGTCTGTAGTTCCTCTCATATGTGCACGCGTTCCCAACTTAAGACCAGACAATCTACTGTCAACTTTGACAATCGGCGTGCATAACAGTCAACCGTTCGTTACAGTCTCATCTCATCAATCATGCAGCTCACAACTCTCACAACGCTCGCCCTCGCCTCCATGTCGATTGCTGCTCCGGCCGTGCAGCAGAACTCCGTGGTTCCTCTGTCCGAGAAGCTCAAGTCTTCGCACCCGGAGGCTTACGCAGCGTTCATGACTGCACCTTTCATCGACCTGGGCCCTGCGACTGCGAATGAGAAGCGCCAGGCGGTCCCTGTGGATGGCCAGCCGAATGGAACGCGTCCTATCATCACGCCCGAGAACATCTTCGTGCTCCAGTGCTCTGATGCTGGGTTCCGGGGAGAGTGCCTTTCCTGGGGAGCCCCTCCTGGCAAGTGCGGTAAGCACGAGTCTTCAACGCGACGTGACCCGTCGAGGCGATGAGCTCGAAACTGATGAAAGAATGCTCTTAGTCAACTTCTCTAGCTACAACAAGACTCAGGCATTCTTGGACAAGTACGACAACCAGACTAGCTCCCTTAGCACCAACACCGGTGGTCTTTGCCAATTCTACAAGTAAGAGCCCGAGCCAATCAGAAGTAACGTCGTCGCTGACATGGAACTGCAGGTTTACCGACTGCAACAACAAGGGTGATGATCGTGGCGTAACCCTTTCTTACAACTACAACCTGGGTGAGGCCAGCGATGGTTACTCAGGCGACTACGATGACCAGATCAGCTCTTGTAAGTGGCAGACCTTTGGTATTTATTCAGTGAATTCTTGCTCACATTCAATCCAGGGAGGTGCTGAATGCCCGAGCTCGGATTTAATTGAGAATTGAAAGATACCGAATGTTCGCGGTGCGATTCGGCACAACCGGAGCAGGCCCCTTTGCGCGCCGACACGGCGGTTGAATGAGCTGCGCCAAAAGACCAAGAAAGTGTAACGGCGCGGGGCCCCATAACAGCCTAAAGACGCATGCCATTTGTAGAGTAGCGCAGAGGAAACTTCTGACTAGCTAGAGAAAAGTTATTCAATATGAGGCTCTTGGCGAGAAATCCACCACGGGTCTCCCCTGTCGGGGGCCGTAAGGCGCACTGCGAATCCGAGAGTCGCGCCCGCTGTCGCCTCAATCGGCGAGTCACCGCACTCTCATAATTGTCCGGGCGTCCGGTTCTGTGCCCCTGAGAAAGCCGCGTACCGCGTAAAACAGTGTTCTATGGGTGTTCCTAATTGCAGATCCGGAGCTACCCAGGTGTTCGTCCCATCTAATAGGCATCGGTCCCAGTCTGGCGGAGCATCATCTACCGGATTGCGGAGCGACACCCCGAGTATTTCGTTACCCAGCGGAGCTCCATCGCCCATTCTTCCTGTTACGACCTGTACCAATGTTTCACATAAGGGGAAACAATGACTCGGACAGGGGTTAACAGCACAGTAGACGGAACCTTAACGATGGTAACTCTCCTGATAGGTCGGTTGGTGGGGTGAATCCGACGAGCTTCAATATCCGTAATCCAACAATATGAATTCACATATAACCAGAGCAGATCTACCATCAGCCGGTGGGAGATTCCATACCATCGTTACAACTTCTTGCATTCTGACACTTGTGGTGCTAGCACTACTTACATTCTTTTCTTCAGGTCTTATCGCAGACCGTTCCATTCATTGTCCAAGCTTTGCTTGATCTTCATTCACTATTTTCAGCATTTGACACCCCACAACAATGTGGCAAGGATCTCATCTGGCTTGGCTTCTTGCCGCCGCAAACATCATCGTCCCTGGCGTCCGGGCCGTTGACACTCGTCGATGTCGGATATGCCAAGTTTCAGGGTGCCGTTACGAATGCCGATCTGGGCGTGACAACCTGGAAGGGCATTCAGTTCGGCGCTCCTCCGGTTGGCGACCTCCGCTTCGCCGCCCCGGCCGATCCGGTCCAGACCGGCACCGTCAATGCCACGGCGCACGGCCCCATCTGCCCCCCTCAACAGCCCACCGACTGGACTGTCACCGGCACTTATGAGCGCTTCACGGTTGATGAAGACTGTCTCTACCTGGCTGTCACTGCTCCTTCCGGTGCCAGTGTTGACTCCAAGTTGCCCGTAGTCTTCTTCATCCAGGGCGGTGGATTCGGCTCCAACTCAAACGCCAACTGGGACGCCAGCGAGATTGCTTCTGACGGCAACGTCATCGTTGTTCAAACCAACTACCGCGTTGGAATGTATGGCTTCCTTCAAAGTGAGGAGGTTCGCGCTGGCGGTGGTCTGAACGCCGGTGTCAAGGACATGATCAAGGCTCTCGAGTGGGTTCAGACCAACATCGAGAAGTTCGGCGGCAACCCCGAGCAAGTTGTCCTCGACGGAGTCAGTGCTGGTGGCTCCGCTGTCGGCCTTCTCATGGCCGCCGACACTGGCGGTAAGAAGCTCTTCGCCGGCGGAATTGCCGAGTCCGGTGGCTGGGTCACGATGAGAACCATGGAGCAGGGCCAGGGCCAGTACGACTGCCTCGTCAAGGAGAAGAACTGCACCGACGCGACTGACTCGTTGTCCTGCCTCCGTGCTCTCAACCAGTCTGAGGTTCGTTCATCCAGCTGCTGGTTCAACCCCGGAATTGATGGCGAGCTCTTCTCCGACAGCATGGTCAACCTCTTCGAGGCCGGCAAGTACACTAAGGTCCCCACGATCTGGGGTTCTTGCGCCAACGAGGGGACCATGTACTCCGCGCCGCAGTCCACCAACTCCACCGAGGAGGCGAACACATGGCTCCTCGGCCAGGACCCCTCCCTCTCCAACAGCTCCCTGGCCATTCTCGACGACCTCTACATCGACGTACCTCAGCCCGTCTTCCCCGAGTCCGGAGTCAAGTGGCGCCAGGCCGCCAACGCCATCGGCGATGTCGGCACGCACTGCATCGTCCGCAACATCCAGAACTACCTGGCCCGCGACGAGGTGACGACCTACAACTACAGATACGGCGTTCTCGACCCCAAGAACGAGGCCGAGGGCTTCGGCGCGTACCACACCGTCAACACCTACGCCTTCTGGGGTCCCAACCGCACCGACGGATCCGCGCCCGACTCGTACTTCAACATCAACGCGCCCATCATCTCGCAGTTCCGCAAGTACTGGGTCTCCTTCATCAAGAACTTGGACCCCAACACCGATCGCGAGAAGGGCGCTGCTGAGTGGAGGCCGTTTACCGGTCCCGAGGGCCGCGAGAGGTTGCTTGTGCAGACTAACAACACGCACATGGAGAGAATGAGCACTGCTCAGGCTCTGAGGTGCGATGTTGTCAGGCCCTTCTCCAACAACCTGGGCAAGCCTGTGGACACTGGAGTTGTCACTGAGTTGGACGCTACTTTGGCAGCTGGCATCAACAGCACAACCGAGTCTACCGCCTTTGGCAAGAAGAGACACGTCAGGCAGTTCTCACGCTACTACTGATTCACAGTACTGTAATCAGCTTGGTTTCCTAAAATTCATTTGCACATGTGTACTTATTATAACATGGTCTGGGCTTTAGGCCGATCCGTACATTAGATGACATTCTGTCAACGTTCACATTACTTGCTCTAACATTACTCTTCATATAGTGATGCGTCACACTGCATGTATCAATGACCATTATTACAGAACATAACGAAACATAGGCTGGCCAAGACGTTAGTATGCTTGCTCTCCATAGTTTATGAGTCGCACTTACGTTTTGCTTGTCGGTGACATCCTCAAAGCCGAGCGCCTCGCCTTCCCTTTGCATTTCAGCAATCTCCTCCTCGGACTTGCCCTCGAGCACCTGATCTCTCTTCTTGTTCTCTCGGACGTAGATGAATCTGAGAATCTGATTCATGACCAGGTTCAGAATGAAACCGCACAGCATGGCCACGATTCCGTTGTGGTATGCGGGCGCCTCGGTGCTTTTGAAGAACTGGGGACCAGCGATTTGGCCAACACAGTAGCAGACGAAGACCCAACCGGACGCAACAGACCGCTTGGTGCTACCGGCGATGTTGGTAGAAAGGAGGCCAAGGATGACCATGAAGCCCACGGGGTAAGCGCCGAGAAGCCAAACTCCGACCAGACGGCCCCATTTATTGTCGAGGTGGAGTTGGTTGATCAGGCAGGTACCAATGATCTAAGCAACTTCTGTATTAGCGACTGTTCCCTTTCTCATCCTGGAAATAGCGGGCTTACGGGAGGAATCATGGCAACTGTGCCAATATGCAGCCTAGAGTTAGAAATTCTGCTTGTCAAGAAGCCAGCGCCAAGTTGAGCAACAACTTGAACCGTCGAAAGCGGGAGGTTCATGAGGGTTGTCTGCAGTGAGTTGAAGCCGAAACCTTGGATGATCAAGGATCCAAACGCCAGTCCTCCCGAAGCAATGGCGTTGACGAACGAGATGAGGCCAAGTAGAATAACTGCTGGATCCTTGGCCGCCTCCACAACTTGGGCCATGACGAAATTCCGGCTACGACCCGTGCCGGTCTTGTTCTCGGCAACACGCTGCACGGCAATGACCTTCTCCCGCTCTGTCAACCACTTGACCTTAGCAGGACTATCAGGCACAAAGATCGTGAAGATCACGCCCCAGACCACGGTCATGGCACCGAGGATGAGGAAAATGTACTTCCACGGAGACAGTGATCCGGTGATATGACCGATTCCAAACGCAAGCAGGGTGCCGATAAAGCTGCCGACGCCGAGGAACGAGACCCACATCGCCGAGCGACCGGCTTGCTCTTGACGGGACCACCACATGCCGGTAACAGCGACGAATCCGGGGCTGATGGTGGCCTCGGTGGCACCCAGAAGGAAGCGCACACTTGCGAGGCCGGCGAAGGAGCTGCATGCCGCAGTGGTCATGAGGATCATGCCCCAAAGAATGATATTGGCACCCAGGAACTTTGCGACCGGGAAGCGCTGGAGAACGGCGACGCCCGGATATTCCGCAACCAGGTATCCGAAGTAAAAGATGCTGCTCGCCCAGCTGTACTGTTGACCATGAAGCTTGTTGTCTGGAATGATTCCCCAAACAGAGCTGTACCCAAGTGAAGTCTTGTCGATGAATTGCAGAGCATATGTGATGCAAAGAAATGGCAAAATCCTACGCCCGGGTAAGCGTGATTAACCCATTTGTTACACAAACTAAGTACCTTAAATCGATCTTGCGCAGTACAGCCTTCGACTCGGCCGCGGTTAGTGGAGCAGAATTAAGAGCAGAGGCGGCGAGGTCGCCAGTCTCATCGGTGATGTTGTGCTTCGAGATCGGATCATCGTCTCCGGGAGAGGGGCCGGTAGCGGGGTTGATGTCGGAGGGGGCCCGCTTCTCTGGATCGGAGGCTATTTCGGTTGTAGCCATTTCGATGTATGTGACAGTGAATCTTCTCCGTCAGAGACTTCTTCGAAGGTTGGCTTCTTTCTCAGGCACGAACCCGAAAAAATTCTTTCTCTTTCTGAGATTTGGGAAGCCGTGAGTCTTTATCAGTCAACGTCTCTGTTATGAGCAAGGGGAGTGGAGACCGGATATCGGGGCACATCCGACGATCGGCAATTGGTCTTTTCCAATGGTCTTATCTCAGGTCATTTCCTACCCCGTGACATCCCCGCTAAAGAATCCCCGGCGGCGAACCGACTGAATGGGATTGGCAGAAGACGTTCTTGTTACTCACTATCCTTTTGCTTATCGCATTCGTGCTGGGCGTGTATGCGGAGGATTTTGGGTGTTGAGTAGGGAGGAACTGTCGAAACATGGAGCATGATCGAACACAGCTGCCAGCGCAGCTTTGTTACATCGTGTTACGAATAGACATCAGCTTGACAGCTTTGCCTGCCGGTTGCCACGTGCCTCAAGGATCATGGCAACGAACCGTTGAAGTTTTTCTTTTCTCCGGGGAATTGATGGTAGCCCCAGCGTAACCGGAGCGCTGGGGCTGGAAACTGTACCGAGTCAACGAAAGTGGAGATGCGCATATCGGGTAGATATCTCCCGCGGGGAACGAACCATTCTGGTATGATCTGTTGCCGCCTTAAGCTGGACGGTGGACAGAGCCTGGCAGTTTGCTTGTTCATTATTTTGCGTAATCCGATAGCATCATCGCCTACGATTCAACTTCTTCTCTAAAGACTAATTACTTAAGAAGGACCACTCTCCAACACCAACACCTCATCAGCAAACCTCTGCACGAAGAGCATTTTGCCCGCAGACCGACCGTTGGGAGCAGTGGCAACTACGACGACCATAGCAAGACTTGCATCCGGGACATTGACCTCACCGAAAGGAGAGGTCCCTTGAAACGGTAAGGTGATGTTTGCAGTGACGCTCCACTCACCACCCTCGAATGATACAGGCAGCACAGGTACGCCATCGACATGAACTTCCACCTTGGCATCTGAATGCCAGCAGCTTTCTAGCTTTACATTGCCCTTGACCAAAATCTTCTGTTCATCGATTCTCAAAGCACTGACGTTCAATTTAGGGGCAGCATGAAAGCCAGGAATCTTTCTCCCGCGTCGTAAAGGAATCAGGTCTGTCTGAAGCCCTGGAGTTCGAGGTGGGACAAATCTGACTCTGTCGTGAGCTTGCTCGAAGGCGTAGGAATAGCTCATTATCGAAGTATCGTCGTAGGATTTGGTCGCAAATGTGAGGCCGACAGGCATGCCAGTGTCTTTCATGGCTCCCATGGTGATGGTTACAGTGGGAACGCCAAGCTGCCGAATAGCGAAGTTACCAAATGATCTTGCGACGCCATTTCTCCACGTTGGAACAGCTGCTTCGTTGTCGACCTCGGCTTTCTCACTCCCGACATCGCCATTCGCTGGCCATACAACAGCATCTAGCCCTTTCTCGTCCATCCAGTCCTCCAAGTCCCGCTCACGTCGGTCTTCTAGACTTTGAAGCCATGCTCCAAGACCAGGGATGTCGATGATTTTGCCTTCGCGACTCTTGACTGCTTCAACGTAGCGTGCATTAGACTGAGTTCTGTTTCCGAAGCGGTTGCCGTATCGGTCGGGAATGGTTCCAGGAAGTTGTGGAAAGATGAGCGCCGGATCAACGTCAGCAAGCGTTGTAACACTGCTGGTGTCATTTACCATATGTAGAAAGTCATCCCAAGCATACGCATCCATATCTCCCGGGCTCGCGCTGCCGTTGAAGTATGATGGCAAGGGATACTCGCTATTGACCTCATTAACTGCCGGAAGAATCTCATGATTCGTAACAAGAGGGAATTCCACCTCTTCAACTTCAGCACCTAATGACTCAAGAGTGACGCGAGCGTCTTCCCACAGTGCCCGGATTGAATCTCGGAGAAAGACATATTGCGCTGCAGGGTCATGTCCACCGATGAACATTCGAGGGACACCGATCCTTTTGCCATGTAACGCATTTGCGTTCGCCAAAGTGGTGAACGAAGTAGGTCTGATATTTTCAACTTTTGGAAGGTCCACAAAGGGCTGCCCTCTCCAAAAGTCACCTTCGGTATGTTCGTCGGTAACAGCTATTACGTCCAAGATAGCCATGAGATCCTTGACACTCCTCGCATGTGGAACGACGACATCTGCCGAACAGGTCAGGGGCCAGTTGCCCCTGATGGAAAGCATACCTCGCGACGGAGTGTATGCAACAAGGCCGTTCTTAGAAGCTGGCGATCTTCCAGATGATACGGTCTCTTCAGCCAAGCCAAAGGCGGCCATACTCGAAGCTGTGGAAACCCCACAGCCATTCGACGATCCAGAGCCCATCGCTGCTGCCAGGTAAGAGGAGTTGTACGAACTTTCAGCTCTTCCGTAGAGACCTCGTTGCATACCACCGTTAGCCATCGGAGGCATGTTCGTCTTTCCCAAAGGAATGCCCCCTGCGGAACGAATTGCTCCAACCGTGAAGGCGTCGACACCGGCTGTGAGATTTGCGAACTCCGGAGACCCAGCTGCGACTGGCAGTCCCCTCATCATGAAGCTGTCCTTTGCTGTGAAAGGAGTTCCTTCCAGAGCAGAGCGGATGCTGCCGTTGTTTACACTTCGGTAGTCATCAGAAGCCTCGGCATCTTCGAAGGTGTTCGTGTTTAGGACTGGAATCGCATTAAGACGAGGGGTTCGGCGGTCGTACTGTGCAACCCGGTGAAGGTGTTTTGCGAGCAACTGAACAGAGTTTATCCGCCCATCTATCAGAGCATTCTGCAAGTTGTCTATCGATGCGCTGACAATGCTTAAGCACTGAAGATCATGAGATCGATGCCAAAACATCAATTGAGTAGTACTTACGATAGCTTCTGCAACACATATGGAAGCATGCACCGCTAAGATAAAGAGGGAAACAATGCGGTTCTTCATGATATAAAACTTTTGATTGTAGGATGAGCTGCTGTCCGCGATGCCAGATGTGACAGGGAAATGTGAAGTAAGCTCTGATGGTGATTATGCTGAGTTCGAATCATTCTTGAACTCCACGCTTTCAATCACCGCATGATTCTCGCGATTATCTCGCGCATCTCGCGCTTGTAATGACGCGTGCGGGTATCTCCCCGTGATTCGATTTTGCCGTATGCCTGGGAGAGTTGTAACGATGCAGAGCGTTCCGGTCCAAGAAAGACCCCCAGATGATTCTTGGCTGCATGCCAACTCATCATAATGAGATTAATTTCAAACGGACGATGCGAACATGTCGTCTTAAATCCGTGAAGTCGGTCGTCAGCCAGTCGCAGCGGATGTGAGGGGCAAGTCTTGTAATTGGCTGAAGATCCTTATCAGCAAAGGATCATGCAATCCTCCGTGCAGCAAGGATTGCCCAAGACGGCAGGCCCATATGTATTCTCTTCGGCATGAATACTGCCGCTAAGTCAAGATACTGATACCCAAATACCATCACTTCAACCCCCGCTGATAAGGTTGTATTCTGAAGAGATCGTTGACCTCAACTTGCGCGATTTCCTCCGCCATTGTGTCTGAGGAAGCATTCGACCGCCGTGAAGCTCGCAGAGTAGTACAACAACTACTCCTATCATTGCGATAACCATCTTGGCATTACCTGCCAGCTTTACCCAATGTATATGGATTGCATGCAAGGAAATCAACGATGATCAACAGAATATTGTAACTCAGCCAAGAAATTAGAATTGAGGATTAGGCGCAAAAGTTCCAGCTGGCGAGGCTTGGTGGCTTCTTGGCAGAATTTTCATTAAGCAGCATTTAAGGCATCGAACTTGCAACCCATCCGGAGAGTTGCATATCAAACTCGGCGACATACCAGCATCACCTCGATTATTCTCTCGGCCGCTACCATCATGTTACGCATACTGCTTCCAGTGATCACATGGGCGCTTCAAGTCGTCTCAGTAGCCAGCGCAATCATACCTGATATTCGCGCCGACACTAACCGCGATGGTGTCGTTGATATGGAAGGCGACTCCGACGCTGGAAATAAAGCCATCTGGACAGAAGGAAGGGGCGCCATATTCCTCCCCAATATCGGGGACAAACATTCAAGATGCCCGAACACCGACCTAAACAGCATGCCACTCAGCAACGACGAATTAGCTTTCTGCAATGACGCATCAAGTCATATGCTATTAGCGCCGGAGTACGCTGCTCCTTTGAAGACGATGCCGCTTCCGAGCATCTCCGATGGGGCAATAGCCCATGTGTACGCAACACCCCGTCCTGCGTATGAGCGAGTGCGAATCTTTCTCCTTGACGAACTGGAAAGTCCCAACTCTACAAGCTCGTGGCGCCTTGTAGACAGGCAATTCAACTTCAACGCAACTCAACTTCGGGCCGGTCTTACATTAGGAATCGATGGCCGTGAGTTTGTGAAAGATTCTGAAATCTGGGACGGTCATGTTACGATCAACTTCGATGTCTACGATACTCCAGGGTCCATCAACTTCGTCAGGGACTCTGTAGCCTTGAAAGTGGCCCCAATCCTCACGCATCACCATTTGCAAAGGGTGGAGACGCTGGTCTCGACTTGGGCAAATGACACGAACCCTGTGCAGCAATATTTCATCGAGCAATTAGATGCGGCACGGAAGGCCGTTGATATCAGCAATCCACTGTGGCTTTTCAACCAGTCCTCTGACATCTGGGCTCAAGACGTTGTCGAACCGGCTTACGCAAGTATGCCTGGTCCTGATGGGCCCATTGCCATCCGCATCATGCTTCGGTCCGCGCAGTCCACTCGCACGGGAGGCCGACAAGTTTTTGAGCAAATGAGAGGTCCTGGCTTTGGCGCATTCCAACCTAGTGGCTACTCTGGTACTGGCTTTCCTGGGTCTGGATTCGGCTATCATACCATCAACAGCTACGGCAACCTCGAGACGATCCCACCCCACAGATCCAAGCGCGGAATTTTCTACAAGGCCGGTCGTGTCATTCAAGGCAAGCACTATGACAGCTTCCCGGCTCAGGCCGTTCGGGACCTAATCTTCAGCAACGGTGTGCAGTCGACATTGTTCCTCGAGACAGGATGGCTCCGAGTTGGGCATGTTGACGAGTTTGTTCAGTTTGTCCCATATGACAACGATCTAGGCTTCACTATTGCTATCGCCACCCCTGATCTCGCGATCAATCTTTTTCTGGAAGCTCAAGCAGCTGGTTATGGAGAGGCAATGGCTATCAGTTTCGACGCACAGCCGCAAATTGACCGTTTCAAAGTGGACATGCCGCTGTACCTGAACCTCACCATCAACGACGTCTTATCCAACGCCACATTTATGGAGATCAATGCATACGCCCAGAAGTGGATCAACCATAATCTCGACATCCTTCTCTCTGAGATACCACTTGATCGCGACGACGTCATACACGTACCCGGCCTGTTTCGCGATCGGTCCGGGGGTGGAGTCTATGTCAATTCTGACGGCCTAGACTTTTACTGGCCTCCTGTTTTGAAAGATGAATACCAACTTGGAGCTTTTCTTCCGGGTGCAGTCAACGGTATTGTGGTCGGAAACCAGTACTTGAGTCCGAACCCCTTTGGCCCTGTGATTAGCGGCGAAGACATTCTGGCGAAAGCCGTGAGAGCAGCTTATTCCCGCGCAGGGATGGAAGTAACTTTCATTGATGATTATTTCAGCCATCATATCAGAGGAGGGGAGGTACACTGTGGCTCGAATACACTGAGACAAACTGACATAGCCTGGTGGTAGGGGGGTGCTTGGGGTGTCTGTAGTTTGCTGTATGGCGCGTGATAGTTGTTCAGTTTTGGCCTCTTTTTTGCCTCTCATGTTTGGCCCCACATGTTTTGGCCTCTTCGCTGAGGACGGACTTAGCAGACTAGGCAGCAGGTGGCGCTCCTGTCGACAGACTCAGTGGTGAGCACGAAGTCTGGTTTAGTGACTCACCGTGTGCTTATTTAATTTAAGAGTAGGACAATCTTTTCAAGGTCATTGTGTTATTTTGTCTGCGCGAATCGTCATGATAAAACCTCTGATGGAAATGACGTTGTATGAAGACGATACTTGTCGCTTTCTCTGCCAATATCTCTGCTTTTTAATCAAGTCTCAACTATCTTAACAATCCTTTCCGCCTCCCACATTTCGGCGAGAACCGACAAGCTGTCTCTTGCGACATGCACAGCTTCCCCCTCTTCTCCTTCGACTGGTGACATTCATTGGACGTTTCAACAAGATGGCGGAAGAGTACTCCGAGCCCAGAACGAGCGTCTGGGAACAGACTGTCAGCGCTCACATATGTCAAATTTGCGGCATGAGGATTTACAGGAGCTGGTATGGTTGGTGGCGAGAAAATCCGCCGCAATGGGGGGTAACAGATGAAGAGCTTCAGGAACAACTGAAGTGGTGCAGCGACATCCGCTTACTCTGCGACCCAGACTGCGAATTTGAACAACTTCTCCCCGATTTTGAATGTGATCAGATGTCATGGGGGTTTCTTGAAACTCGAGAAAGCCTAAAAGTGCCGCCTGAAGTGAGACCCAGGTCTCAAGCTTCCGAAATCGAGGTATATCGCGGCGAGTGTCGCTCAGGGCCAATTTTCACACGGCACACCCCCGATGGCAAACGCGACTTGAATATCTACATGGACTACTTCCTGGGCTTGGGTGAGCAGTTCTACGCTGCCGTACACACTGTTTGTCTGGAAATAGCCAAGAAAGTCTTCAAATCTTCTTCAGTTGCCCATGTTAGACATTTACGAGGGCTGTTCACTGCTCTTCGCTGGAGGGAAGGTATCCATTTCAAGTGCACCAGCTGGTTCAATCCAGGCGTGAACTATTTGCTCGCGGAACATGGTTATTATCTCCCTTATCCAGAATGGGATGTAAATGACTTTGAAGAAGTGCACTGGCCTGGACCTCATTCGTCGACAAGAGCAAACGTTTTCCATGTGAGTACAACGCTTGTGAAATGACTCACTCTACTAGGTATTAACCATGACAGTCGTTGGCCCAGAACCCCCTGGAGATAAAGAATCTCACCGGCTGTCTTCTGAAGAATCTTAGACCGTGTCGATCACGTGTTAGCTTCACAGACGAGGCTGCCGGGGTTGCCGCAAACCTAAGCCGGATGCCCGTCGAGATAATGAATACGATATTCGATGAATTATATGCACGAGAAATGCCGGGCATCTCCTCTCGTCTAGTTCCCCAGGCCCTGTGGAAGGAACAGCTTAAAGCAGGATGTCAAGGGCTTCTGCCGTGGCTGTGGGATATTGAACCTGCGTTGATCGACGCCAAAGACGCCGAGCCATGCCCTGGTAGCCCCGAATTTGAATGGGACTGGGAACTCTTGTTCCGCCAGCTGAGTCGTGGAATCGACTACGGAAATATTACAGAGCCGATAGATAGGCACAGGGTTGAAGACTTACGCCAAGTCGATTTGGTCTTCGACAAAGCCTGCACTGGGTACTCCACGGACATGCAATATGTACCCGCTGGACTACATAATCGACGTCGCGTTTGGCAGCTTCTTGAAGAGATGTTTGTGGGCGATACACTTCCTTGGGAGACGACCGTTGTCAGCGGCTATGCAAGCACAACGCACATCCCTGCGATTGAGGACTGTGTCCCACTTTGGTGGAATAAGTCTGGAGATCAGATCTTGTCTGAGCCAATTTGGATTCCGTCAATCAACAACATTGATGCGTTTAGGCGAAGACTTGGAGGGGAGGTTTACATACCGGAAGGCCACGCCGGGCTTCAGTACTGGCAGAAACCGTCGCTTATTGCACAACATGAGACCTCGGGCGACGAGACGGAGACACCAGATGTTCATGGAGCCTCAGTTGAAGAGATACACAGTGTATTGAGACCATTGGGTTATCCGGTCTGAGATAAGGTGGTGGCAATAACAGAAGATTGGTTTTAGGTTATGTTCATTCAACAGAACATTGTGCCTAGCTCATTATTCCTGAAAAAAATACATGCTCCAGTGTCGCCTTGATATCTCGGGAGCTAAATCCGACATGAAACTTGACAACGCCCTCCGGAATGACCCACGTGCGACGCAGTTCATCATAATAGCTCACATCACGTCTCGTCAGCTCAAAAAGAACATCGCCGCTCTCACCAGCTGCCAGTACCAGCTTCTCAAATCCCCGAAGCACCTGGACTGGTGTTCCTGGTGGTGAAGTAGAAGCAGGCAGTGAGACGTAGAGTTGCGGGACGACACCTCCAGTGATCAGGCCTGTATTGGTTACCGTGGTCTTGATTGTCATGACGCTATGCCAAAGATCGGGATGGCCACCCGGAACGACAGACTTCGACGGATCGGGTTCTGCAGTAAGATTCTTGGCAACTTGCACCACGTCAACCTCACTAGACATCTCAAAAGTGGTGTAACTTAGGCCAAATCCAAAGGCATAGCGAGGTTCGATTTCATTCGCGTCAAGATGGCGATAGTCCACCAAGAGGCCCTCTTCGAAGTCTGACTGCCAAGCGTCAGGCAATGTAGCATTTGTGAGGTTGACGATAGGGATGTCGATATCGCTGCTGTTGAATGGAATAGAGTATGGCAGCTTCCCAGACGGACTGACCTCTCCCCACAGGACATCAACAATTGAGTTGCCGGTCTCCTGACCCGGAAGGTGTGCAGCGAGAATAGCTTTGACGTTCGGATGATCTGCCCAAGGCATCGTATTAACCCCGACAGAATGGCTGACCACAATCGTGTTGTTACATCTCCGGGCAACCTGTTCCACGACGGCTGTTGAGTTCCAGTCGAGCTCATAGCTGGTTCGGTCTCGCGTCTCCCCAGAGAAAGAATTGAGGAAGACCAAGCAAACGTCAGGAATCGGGTAGAGAGCCGAAAAGTCGCCCTGCGCAATAATGCTATTGCGTAGCATGTACTGAACTCGTGATCCTGTCTCTTTGGCTCGAGCCTTGATTGCCTCCAATGGTGACACCAAGTACGTGTGTCTTCCTGAAGCCGCACCGCTCCCAACGTCAAGTGTCCCAATCTCGAATTGTCGGTTGAAGGTGAGGCCGTCAGTAGGGTCTGCCGCATCGTTGCCGAATACTCCAATATTCCTCGGGCTCTTGAGTGGAAGGATGCCTTCGTTCTTAAGGAGGACCGTCGACTCTGCGGCGATCTTGCGAATGAGATCGCCATGTTGTTCGCGAACGTCTCGCGATTCAGGGTACGGAGGTGGAAAGAGGTCTAGCACGTTTGACCAAGCCGCAAAAGTGTACATCAGAGACCAGTCGGTTTCCGGGTGTTCGCTTGTGTCTTGGTCCATGTAATAGTAGCCAGTAAGAATTCTGCGGACCATCTCGTCAATTCGTGCCTCCTCGACTAAACCCTCGTCAATCATGGCGGTGATGTTTGCCGGGCCCCAGTAGCTTTGGCCCGTCTGAATGGTTGACTCGTCGTACGCGCCAGGCATGTTGAGATCCAATCCGGCATTGATAGATTTTGCCCCAGAATGAGTTGCAAACCAGTCAGAAATGACATATCCGTCGAATCCCATTTCATCTCGAAGAACGTTTTTCAGGAGATATTCGTTCTCGCAGACGTAAGTGCCATTAACGCGGTTATAGCTACACATGATGCTTGTTGTGCCAGCTTTGATTGCGTTGTAGAAAGGCCAAGCGTAGAGTTCGCGGATGGCTCGATCGCCAACGTTGGATGATATTCCCTCAACCCGCTTGCCATCCACTATTGTGTAAGTTCTTTGAAGCTCTTGCTCATTGGCAAGAAAATGCTTCGAGCAAGTCTGAACGCCCATCGACTGGATTCCGAGGACAGTCTGCTCCATGGCGACACCGGACAGGTAAGGGTCCACTGAAAAGCCCTCCCAGTTGCGACCGCCGAGTGCATGCCTTCCAAGTGGGCCTGAAGAAGGTCTGACATGATGTCAGTAAGTTTCTTTGGAAGTAAAATGGACCGTAGCGCAATGGACTCACCCCAGGGCGATGTTGATTCCCTTGCCCCTGAATTCCTCACCAATTGCTTTTGCCCTCTCGAGCATCAAGCCCTTGTCCCAACTAGCGGCGGTCGTAAGTCCCGCTGGGAAAACACTGACGAGATCTGCGATGTTGATGCCATTTGGTCCGTCTTGCATGCAAATGCCCTTGAAGTCAGCATGATCGATGGGCAGGATGTTGCCGATACACGGAGCGACGCCAATTGACAGCTTGCCCGTCACGAATGTCGCCTTTTCAGTAAGATTGAGTTGAGATAGAAGATTTTCAGCCTTTTTGATTGCTTCATTTCACTTCGTAGAGTTACGTTCTGGATGAGAATATGTCAGTTCTAGACCTTACTTGCCAAATTCGACGGTTCCTCTTTGCAATACAACATGACGTACCAGTTAGGTTTGCCCCCAGAACGACGGGCAGAAATATTCCGATGCTAATGATGAAATTCGGGAGGCTGAAGGATTTCATGGCGAACGAAGATACAGTAGACCAATGCCGAACTGAGTCCAAGAAGAACAACGATGCCGTAAATATAACAATGTGGTCTCCTTGTTGCAGGCACACTATCTTGCACTCAGTGGAAGCTTTTGTAATAAAATCGATGCACTTCATGGATGTCTCTTTCATATCCTCCATCCCCTCGGTCATCTTTACCCCGGATCGGTGATTACCCCAGACTAACCGCCTGCCATATTTCAATGCTGTTGGGCCGTGACAGATTCCCCAGAAAGGGAACTGCCGACGAAAGTACGAAGGAATGAGAATAAAACCGAGCCAACGCCGAATACGCGGAGTGAGAAAACCTGAACAAGTAACGTGGCTCGATGCCAGCGCCAAGTACAGCGCGTCACGGTGAGAGACGCGGGGTGTGAATACTCGCATTCGGAATAATTACTAAAAAGGGCTTCACGAATGGTCTTACACGCAACCTGGCTTTGAGCAGAAAATTCGGAAGATCTACTAGCTTAGAGTGTTTGCGGGGAAATACGAGTACTCGTATTCATGTTATGAGCAAGCCAGCCTCCATACTGTAATTGCATCGCAGGGCGGACCCGCAAATAGTCGTTCGCGTGATCGAAGCTACGATGTGGCCCATGATGTAAGAGTTAATCTTCTTCATGATACCTAGGTAGTCACTGTTCAAGTTACCTGAAAATATGGAAGATATGATAAATAGTCACTGAAATCGTTTATTTATACGCGGCACTGCCAGTCGCCTTGTTGTCATGGATGATTTAGATACGTTATCCTAAGTGTGACTCGACCAAAACTTCATCAATTTTCAAAGATGAAGTCCTCAATTCTCATTGCATCTCTTTTATTTTCCGTCATTGGTGCCCTTGGCAAAAAGAAAGGACCCAATATTGTCTTCATTTTCACTGACGATCAGGATCTCCGACACGGCTCCGTCGACACCCAAGGAGCAGTTAAAGAACACATCGCCGCTCATGGAACTGTCTTCACCAATCACTATGCCAGCGTTGCCGTTTGCTGCCCTAGTCGCGTGTCCCTCATGCGCGGACAGCATGCACATAACACCAATAACACCGCCATCAAGGCGCCCGGGTATGTTCGTGTTATGTGTGTATGTCGCTAAACTATGGCTGATTTTTCATTTCTTCCAGAGGAGGTTTTCCCAAATTCAGAGCTGCTGGTCTCGAAGAAGAATATCTGCCCCATTGGCTGGAGAAGGCCGGCTACAACGCCGAGTGTAAGCACTCAACGCATTTGACAATCACTATGACATGCATTACATGCTCATCACTGTCCATTTAGATGTCGGGAAACTCTTCAATGGAGATTCAATCATTTCATACAACCCTGCCCCAAAAGGCTGGAGACACATTGACGTCTTGGTGAGATGTGTCCGACACCTTGAATCATGGTTTACTCAACACTGACGTTATGCAGCTGGATCCATACACCAACCAACGCCCATAACACAGTTGTCATGTCGGAGAACGGCGCACGACCTGTATGGTATCAGGGCTTCCAGCAAACAGATGTCGTGCGGATCAAAGCGTAAGTGACCATTGCAGCTAAACTTACAGTAACCTTGTACATTAAAAAACATACTGATTGTCAGCCCAGCCTCGATCGACTGGACACTTTGTTGAAGGAGGAAGACCCTTTCTTCCTCATGATTGCCCCAACCGCGCCTCATGTGGAGAACTTGCGAGATCCTCCAACGCCGCCCGCTCGATATCTCGGATCTTTTGCCAATTCCACTGTTCCTCGTACTCCCAACTTCAATCCTGCTGATGAATACCAACATGGTAAGCCTAGTTGGCTGAGGACGCTTCCCAGTTTGAACAATACTCAGATCGCCGAGATCGACCACTTCTACCAGCGCCGACTTGAATCTCTCAAGGGAGTGGATGACATCATTGACGATGTTGTCGAGATGCTTACCGTCAACGATGCAATCGATGACACCTACAGTATGTCTTAGAAATCTTGGTTCCCTCAAAGCGCTATTCGCCGTGATATTGATCATCTCACAGTTATCTACACCACGGACCAAGGATATCACCTTGGAACTCACCGCAGGGGTGTTGGCAAGTCACTTCCTTATCTAGAAGACACCAATTTTCCCCTCATCGTACGCGGTCCTGGTATTCCCAAAGGCGCCGTTTCGAGCAATCCTAGCCTAGTCGTCGACTTTGCTCCCACTTTCCTTGACATCGCGGGATTGGACCCTAATGATCGACCGCCGTTCTGAGATGGCTCAAGTCTGCTCGACTCGTGGAAGAGTCCAAACTCTCCGGAAATTTCCAAGAGAAAGGAGGCCGTTAACATTGAGTACTGGGGTTCTGGATTTGTCGAGATGCACCAATGGTCAGAGGGCGATTACGGCATCTCCTTCCCTGGACTTTACTCGAAGAACGACTACAAGACAATGCGTGTTGTGGGAGACTCCAGTTCCTGGATGTATTCACGATGGTGCAGCAATGATACAGAGCTCTATGATACGAAGGTGAGTCTCCAAATCGTCTCTTCGCTTCAAACATGCTAAGGGAGGGAAGAATGATCCAT
This sequence comes from Colletotrichum sp. SAR 10_99, assembly GCA_028654355.1. Lineage (NCBI taxonomy): Eukaryota > Fungi > Ascomycota > Sordariomycetes > Glomerellales > Glomerellaceae > Colletotrichum > Colletotrichum sp. SAR 10_99. The sequence goes on from JAQIUT010000140.1 coordinate 97,587, forward strand.
ATGAGTTGGCGAATCTCGCCAACTCAACCGACCCACTTCATGTTCGCGTTTTAACGAGATTGAACGCGCTGCTCCTTGTGTCGAAGTCATGCACTCAAGACACTTGCAGACACCCTTGGAGTGTCATCCAACCCCGGGATCTTTCGTCTTCGAATAGAGTGCGAACTCTGGAGGACGCTTTAAACCCTGCTTACGATGAGTTTTACGGGTCTTTCCCGCTCGTCACCATCGCAGAGTGCATGAACTACCAGTTCGCGCCAAATGAAGGGCCATTCTATCCGACTGGAGCTGATGATGGACTCGGACTTGCATACAGGAACGCGACCGACAACTTCGTCTTTCCAGTTCCAAGCCCAGTAGTGGAATTGCCGCGTAATTTGACTCTTGGTGGTGGCTGGGAGCATCGTCATGCCACACATGAGGCGCTGCTGAGGAGTGGTCGGGAGTTGACGGGTGATGAGCTGAAGAACTCAGACGCTAAGCTGGGGAGGAGGAGTTTGCACCTGGTTGAAGGATGATGTTAGGAGGATGGCAGGGGAAAGAAGGCGCCGCGCCTACGCATGAGTCATCGTTTTTGTAACTTGACCTTGATCGAGACATGAGAAAGACAAAAACTAATAAACTCAAGGATAAGAGCTTATTTAATTCAAGTCTATTCTACTCCCATACCTCTTGCAGTAGCTACTATATCTGAACACCAGGCGTTGACATGAAATTTTCAAGACTCCCGTCACTGCCTCTCAAGACGAGAGGTTTATCTAAAGTATCGTTCAGGCTGTTGCTTTAGGTAATAGGTTGACTTCTCGCTGTTGACATTCATGTACGCTCACTTGCAAAAAAACCTATTCTCACGGACGATCTTGTAAGCATCAGGATGAAGCTGGAGATGCGATGTCGTCCTACTAGAACACCTGCTGGTGCCTTTTTTTTTCTTTTTTTCCCCTCTCGTTCTCAGATAGGGCTTATGAAGTTTTGGGCTGCCAGTATGTATGTAGCAATAATATCTACCGCACTGGCTGGGTTTCTCGGATTTGCCGGCGCGCGGGGAACCCCAGTACGTGTACATCCCGTATGTTTCAATGTGCTGCCGTGGCATAACAGATCCGAGAAGCGAGAGGCGGATGCCGATATTCGTCAATACTAGCCCTTGTGCAACGGTCATGGCTGTCGGTGTAAGAAGTTGCAGTTCCTTGAGGGCGAGTGCCGTGCACGACACGCGGTAGCCGTCATTGGCAAAAGCTGAGTTCCGGCAAAGCCATGACGAAGCTCATCTAGCAATTCAAGTCCTAGCGTGAACAGAAGATGCCCGGAATTACATGAGGACCGAGGAAATCAGCTGTCGACGTCACCTAATGTTTAATTTCGTTCCACGTTGACATGCCAGTGCAATTTCGCTGGAGTCTTGCTATGCGGGCGGATACTTCTAGCTAACTGGGCGGATAACTACCTATAAGGTCTGATACATTATTTTATATCGATTGACTTTTACTACTATTATAGCTGTTCCTATCCTTCTCTCGGTCCCTATTATTATCGTTACTATTATCGCTATCGTTATTATTATCGTCGTCGTCGTCGTCATCGATCGTCCCTAGCGTCGTATATCCAGTACCCGCCCGGATAGCTAGAAGTATTCGCCCGGATAGCAAAACTCTTTTGCCAAGTAAGTCGATTGATACAGGGAAAGCTGTCGCTAGTGAAATGCCCTTGTGAAGCACCAATTGTAACGACGAGAATTTTGACGTAGTGGATTAGGACAGACGATTTCTGATTTCTCATGAAAACTTGCGAAGTGTTTCTATCATCCGCCGCGGTCACTGAGTTTCCAGAAGGGTGGTGTATGAGTAGCCTTCTGGATTTTCTTTGAATACTCGAATCATATGAAAGGAATCGCAACATAATGTGGTCTTATGGATATTCCTTGATATAAGATGTGCATTTCTCGTTCACAGGCTTTCGCTCTCTCTATCTTCAAGCGCGAAAGCTTCCGTGACGATTCCACAAAACTGGAGACCTCATACGCCTACGACTCCTCAAATTTCCCATTGTTTACTGTTTCTATATATCCTTCGCTTTTCCAGGCTGTATGATGATCGTTAGTTACGAAAGTGAGCATCGGCTATACAGAATGAGGATCGTCTTACAACTAGTCTTTCTCACAGGTACGTTGGCGCGGAACATCATGTCGACCTCGTCGAGAGTCCTGCCCTTCAGCTCAGGGAAGTAAAAGAAGCCCCAGACAACGCTGATAAGACTGAATGACCCATAGATAAAACCCACTTTGGGTCCGAGATTGCCATACTCAGGGTTCATGAGGTATGGCAAAGTGAACGTTGCGATGAAGTTGGAAAAGTTGTTTACGGTCCACGCCATCATGGCAGTTTTGCCACGCAGACGAGGCGAAGGAACTTCGGCGGGGGTAACAGCGGCCCTGGCAACCGAATGAATTAGTCATGACTGAAGTCTGGTCATATGTAGGCACGCTCAAACAATGAGCCGCAACAGACTTAGGGGTAATGAATGATGAACAGAAGAGGACTTCCAATAATGGAACTTACAGTTGTGCAAGAGAGCCCAGAAATGAGAATCCGAATAATGACAGCATGCAAGCTGTAGCAAGTTTCTCAGATTGTGTCGGGTTTCGAATGGTTCCCAATCCGCCGAGAATCATCATGGAGACACCTCCCAACGGGACCATCGACTTCCAGAAGAAGCGGCGACCAACTCGATCGACCAAGAGCATGAACGACAGGGAACCGATCAGCCCAAAGCATTGAGAGATAATGGTGAGGACGAAGGGATTTATGGTCCCGAGGCTTTGGTAAAATATTGTGCCGTAGACGTCGGCAAACGCTTGGCCAGTCGCCTGCGAGAAGAAAGGTGGAAGCAAAGCAATGGTAGTGCGCCTCTGTTAGAATTAACCCCGATTAGCTGAGAACAGTTGAACAACCGCCTAGGGAAAAAGAAGGAACTTTGATGGGGCAACGTACAAGATCAGTGCCCCGGAAGAGGTCTGCCCAAGAACCTTTCTCCGTGTGTTGCTCGAGATTCGCCTTCATAGCAGCAAGTTCAGTTTCGCCTTCAAAGCCAGCTCTACTGTCGTTGAGACCTTTCAGATTTACTAGCGCCTCTTCATATTGTTCCTTTACCAATAGCCATCGGGGCGACTCCGGGACGAATGCAGTCACAAGAATCATCAAACTGGGGATGGAAAACAGTACAGCAACTGGCGTCTTCCAGGATGAATCTCCTGGCCATGTTGACGTGGCAAAAGATACACAGCTCATGATGATCGTGCCAAGAAGGCGTCCAATCATGTAGCCGGAAACAAGCATGCCCCGAATCTTTGCTGGAACGACCTCGGCGACGAACAGTGGAATAAGCCAGCTTTCCATCCCCGTGTAGATGTGGACAATGCAACGACCTGCGAGTACCTGGCCAAATGATTGCGACGTGTACGTCACGCACACACCTGCAATGCAAATGAGGTTCATCAGGACGTAGACAGCTCGTCGCCCGTAAGTTTCGCCGATGGTGGAGGCAAAGGGAAGACCCAGTGCGTAGGCGATAAAGGGGATCGAGTTCAATAGAGAAAGTCTCGTAGTGCTGATTTTACAAATTCCTTTCGCGTCACAAATGTCCCCAAATCGATGTTGAAAAGCTGTATCGCAAATATAATATCAATAACAGCTCGTCATTGATAGCTAGGGAATTGACAAATCTTGGCAGGTTCGGTATTCACTCACAGTCCATGGCCTGGATCGTATTGTAAACCGACAGATCGAATCCATTACTGAGTACGTTTAGGCCGAGAATGAGGCAGAACAGCCCCATACTCCATGTGACCTCCTGGCTAAAAGGCAGCCGCCGCGCTGGAAGCCAGATCGTTCTCATGATTTCTCTGCACATGTATGAGTAAAAAAGACTGAGTCAGTATGAGATTCGGTATTCAACCGAAAACAACTTGACGCCTGGTAGAAACGACAGCACAATTGCCTCTCAGTTTAGATCACATGGCTTCCCAGAGGCTGTAAGCAATATTTAAGAGGAATCCGGAATCGCATAATTCAAGACTTGTACCAGTTCGGCTCGGATTTTCCCCGCAAACCCCAGATTTCGGGGAGAGGCAGCCGGTAGTTCTCGAGCTCGATTCATCCGTACGGTCCACCTGTTCGTTTCGGCACTTGGTCGGCAGGTTTGCGCATCACCGACAGCCGTTGAACAAATATGTTATTGAGGTCGGAAATTCCGAGCGCGGTCTGTGAATACACAGACTTCGACTCAGTTGCCAGCAGAGTCTTGGGGATGGTACGTGTTGGGGGTAACCCCGCACGTTCGGCATTCCCGCCGCGGCACCGGCTCGGGCCTCTACCTAGCCCTCAGATCCGCCGAGTAGTGAAGCATCTAAGCGTTTCGTCTAGTCCGATGGCCATGATAATCTGTAATAAAGCCGCTTTACTGTCATGCTAAAGTTTTCAAGTCTCTTTTGCTCTTTGACAAGTTGAACTATACAAGATCAACTGATTTTGTTTTCGCATGCTCTCTTTTAACCTTTAACCATGCAACCAGCCAAACGACCCAACTTTCTCGTTATCGTCGCCGACGATTTGGGGTTCAGCGACACAGAGCCTTATGGCTCTGAAATATCCACCCCGGCCCTGCAGCGTCTTGCCAAGGATGGTTTGCGTATGACTAACTTCCATACTGCTCCAGCATGTTCACCTACAAGATCCATGCTTCTGTCTGGCACAGATAATCACATTGCTGGACTGGGCCAAATGGCCGAGTTCATGATGGGTTCGCGACAAAGGTACGACGGTCACCCAGGATACGAAGGCTATCTCAACTTTCGCGTTGCCGCTTTGCCCGAGATACTCCAGGATGCCGGCTATTTCACTTTGTGTTCGGGAAAATGGCATTTGGGCATGACTGCCGAAACGTCGCCCTCTAGTCGCGGTTTCAGCAAGTGTCTTTCCTTTCTCCCTGGCGCCGGGAACCACCACAACTACGAGCCACAGCTTGATGCAAGACTGCCTCCATTCATCAAGAGCTCTGGCTTCTGGATGGAGAACGACAAATTCATCGACCGCAGCAAAGACTTGCCCGAGGACTTTTACTCAAGCGACTATTTCACCGACCGGCTGCTCGGCTTTTTAGATGAGCGCACGGAAGATGAGAAACAGAAGCCCTTCTTTGGATATCTTGCGTACACTGCACCGCACTGGCCACTGCAGGCACCACGAGAGAAGATTTCCAAATACCGTGGTTTGTACGACGATGGACCAAAGGCTCTCAGAGATCGACGTCTACGGCAGCTTCAGAAACTGCATCTAGTCCCGGAAGATGTTATTCCAGCCCCTCTAGACGTTCCTGGGGCCGTCGAATGGCATGAGAAAAGTGAACAGGACAGAGCCGTGGCATCTCGAGCCATGGAAATCTATGCGGCCATGGTGGACAAGCTCGATGACAATATCGGTCGCGTCATCGATCACCTCGAGGCCAGTGGCGAGCTCGACAACACATTCATCGTCTTCATGTCTGATAACGGTGCTGAGGGCTCAACTATGGAATCCATGCCCATCATGGGCTCACTTGGCATCCAGGAGTCACTTCGACAATTCTATGACAACTCGTACGAGAATATGGGCAACGCCAACTCTTTCATTATGTATGGGCCACAATGGGCTCTTGCGGCCACAGCACCTTCGCGAGGTTTCAAAGGCTATACCACTGAGGGCGGCATACGGTGTCCGTGTATCGTGCGGTATCCTCCCCTTGTGAAGGTGGAGGGAGGCATCAGCCACTCCTACACCAACGTCATGGACATCCTGCCTACGATGTTGGATCTGGCCGGCGTGTCACATCCTGGCACTACTTTCCGCGGTCGTGAAGTAGTCACTCCACGAGGGAAGTCCTGGGCTCCGATGCTTGGCTCTGAGACGTCCGAGGTATATGGCGAGGGTGAGGATGTTGCTGGGTGGGAGCTTTTCGGCATGCGAGCGATACGGAGAGGCACTTATAAGGCAGTGCTTTTGCCTCCGGCTCATGGCACTGGCAAATGGGAGCTTTATGACATTGAGAGTGACCCAGGTGAAACCAAAGACCTGGCGACCTCACAGCCAGAAATCATGAGGCAGTTACTTCAAGACTGGGAGGTTTATTTCTCTGAAACAGGCATGATCGAGTTTCATGTGCGAGGAGAAAAGATCGCAGGAATGTAATTATTAGAGATAGATATATGACAGCATAAAAACGTGGGACGCACACAACAGTATGAAAACATCAACTCTCCTACGCTTTGCCTCCCTAAATTCCAGCTGTCGGGGTTGGCTCAGGATAAGCCGCCTCTCCGTCCGTCCAGTAGCCGCCATAGATGAACGTCAGGTGTTTCTGCCAACGCCGCGGGGCCTAACCGACGGTACAGACTAGCTTGCTCCATGATTCAGGCCATTTCTGAGGAGTTTTCGCCACCTTCTTGCCGTTGAACTCCATCTTCCCTGACAAGCAGCAGAAATCATTGGCAAACCCGACAAAGTGGCTATACCCTGCTCCGGAATGATCGCCCCCGGAAAAGTCGAGATATCCCGACCTGGTGTCAGCATCAAGGTCCCCGGTTCCTGTGTCTGCAACTCTCATGCGGTAGTAGATCCGATGACAATCTTTGGTCGCGGTCTTAGTCTTTTTGGCGGGCGCGCCACTGAGGTTTCCCTGGGCCGCTCATTTCTTCGATCTCGCAGGCTGATCATCCTCACTGCTCTCGGATGAATCATCTTGATTGTATTTGGATAGTCCAGCATTTTCTTCATCGGGTTGGTCGAGGTCGCGGATGGCGTCGAGCAGTTCCTCAGATTCACTCATGATCATCGTGCCTTCGAAGGCTCCAAAGTCGCAGGCAGCCTTGAGCAGTCCGTGCTTCCCGGCCCAAACGTCTAGGTTCATGTCGTCATCTGTCAGCCATTGGTCTTCAATCTTGCTGCAGCGCACACGGTATGAGCCGCAGCACTTTTGAATGTCGAATAGTTGAGGAGCGGTTCGTTTGGCATCGTCAGTCTTGGTGGTCTTTCTCGTACTAGAGGCCATTTCGTCTTTTGCCGAGAGGTGTTGGAGGGAAGATGGTGCTTTCAAGCTTAGGTGCCTTAGGTTCGGAGTTGATCCAGACGATAGCTGAAGGAAGTCGGGGGACCCTTGTCTATGTAGCAAGGGTCCTTTATTTCCATTTTCTTTCGTGGTACTTTCGAGCTCAGCCTCCTCTTGTTATCGACTTATTCATTTGTCCTTTATTATACGGCTCTCTTTTCATGTATGTGACATCGAAGTGGTTCCCTCATTCATACTGTGGCCACATGAGATATTTCCATGACAGGCTGGGGTAGTTGAGAAACGATGTGACTACATCATAGGCTGTTCCCACATCAGCCACCGCTTTGATGAAGCCAGATTTCAAAAGAATAACAATAACCATTGAAAGGTAAACTGTTTGTTCCAGTAAAATTGAACTTCGATGGCCAGCTGCCACTAAGTGCTTGTAATAGTGATCATTTGAAGGAGCAGCCACGTTGACATCCGAATTCCCCCTCTTGAGGTCAAGCCATGAATTCAGTCTGCCCCAGACACGCATACTTCTCCCGAGATGACCAAAGTAAACATCAACATCTGATTTCAATAAACATGCCCCATACTTAAGTAAACCATCCACTCACACATCTGCAGCCATCTCCAACCAGCCCACAAAACATACACGGCATCCCTTGACTCATGTCTGGCTCAGTCTTAACAACCGCCTCTGTGAAGTCAACGTTGAACTGCAAGAACTCATCCAACAAATTCCTGAAAGCTATGATTTGATTTAAATCAGACGCGTGTCTCGCTGCCACCTCAGCCAAGACACTTCTCGTCATAACATCCACCCTCGGGGTTTCCGAGTAGGCGTACGCTATCGCCTTGACAAAAGCATCCGTGTTCCAGAGTTTCTCAGAAGCATCCCTCAGCTTCTCCGCCGCACAGCGCTTCAGACAAGACACTTCGAACTTGTCCGCGGCAACGGACATTTGAAGGTTAAACATGATCGGATCAGCAGGCGGAGGCGTGACGTTGGGACATGGAGTGTCGCGATAGTCGGCGTGGTACATAAAACATAGAACATTTTCCACAACTCGTGGGTTCTCATCTTGCAAATTGATGATTTGCTGGCAGCCTGGATTTTGTTGGGCGTTCGCATTTCCTAGAACCGTTGATCCCTCGAGCAGCAAGGCGGGATCGATGTCGCTATCCGGAAAAGCGTCCGCGAAGAATTTGGACTGGCTGGCGAGCACGACGCGATGGGCGTAAAAGTCTCTTGTTATACATCGTATCGTGACGTCGGAGTATTCCGGACTGTCAAAGTATCTGATAATCGTCAGAAACAGAACCGCGGTGGCGGAAAATGCCGACTTACTTCTCAAGCCCCTTGACTAAGTCCAGCGGATACGGTTTGGTCTCCATCCGCGCCAAGCTTCGCAAGACCGTCCCCAAAATCTGCATCTTTTCCGGTGGCAAGAACAAGCGGGATTCTTGGGGACCAAACAATTGAGAAAATATTAGCCCTCGTGTGTAAGGATTAAGAGAAGATGTCTCTATGGATGCCCGAGAAAACTATCCCTCACAGCCCAAGTTCAATTGCAGTCGACATCCATTTTATAACTTTCCCCCGCCAAGTGTTGGGGCTGCCGCCCCGATCCCCCGCGATGTCTCGTCGAGATACCTCTGACTTCCCGATTAGGCAAACGTGTGTCTCTCAATCGGCATTGGCGTTTGGGGCTGCTGCAGCGCCGTCCATTCTGCATGAGCTCACTAAAACAGGGATAATCATCCTTAACCGCATGTCGTGCAGTTTGGTAACAAAGGCGGTAAACGTACCCAGGGTGACATTTGAACCAATGGAAAACGCTCCGAGGTCAGGCACTGCTGCAGGCGCGGGGCTGAACGGATGTGTTTCTTGAATCTGACGACTACAATTTTTGGACCGAGACACACCTGACTACTGGACCTCAATGCACGTGTGTTTGGTATGTAGCAGGCGCCCTTGTCTCGCTCAGTCTGGATTAAATAGGAAGCTCGTACAAAGTGCGAGGGAACGACATCGATCGACGTGTTAGGAGGATGCTGTATTCGGACTACACTCTTTTCCCCAATATGAGCATATCAAGGACCTGCTTTAGAACATGGAGTGCAGTTCTATTGGTCTTACAGGGGAATCTCTCGCTCTTGGCTGCATCGATGCGATCTTGTCATTTGCGACAGGATAAGAATTTGTAGAGTAGCACGTGGCTCGAAAGGCCTTCTGCATTTACTGCGTTCGTTTTACTTACTCTGGACACCCGAGGTATTATTTTCATGATCTAAACCACTCGTAATCACTCTATATCGGAGTTCATGAAGTCGTTCATCTTGAACTAATGGCCGCGGCGGCTCGTGTGCTTTTGCGAGTCCCAAAGGTTGCGATATTAGATCGTGCATACTCTATGGAGTGCTCGAAGTTCTTTCTCAAGCCACCCGAGGCCTACATTGCCCCCATCACCTCGAAAAGAATTTTCTGGAGGTTCAATGAACTGGTTTGCGGCTGAAGTGGTTCGCGACTGAAGACCATAGCTATCAGCGCGTGGCACGGAGAGTTCTGCTATCTATGCAGGTATGGACGATGCAGAGCTTCAGGACGGCAGAGACGACACTCAGGACGATGGCAAAGGCATTTAGAATGATAACGTAGAGATGTGTGGTAATGGAACAGAACGTGTTCAATGCAAGTAGAGCTCCGTCCGTATGGCTATGGAGAGGTATGCTACCAGACAGCAGATTCCAATACACCTTTCACCTACTAGAATGTCAAGAACACACGGTGCCAACAGGCGCCCTTGGCAGGCACCCCGTTGAACCCGATTACTAACCAGTAGTAATCGATTTTGCTGTGCCCCAAACAGCTGCGCCTACTTTCAGCCAATACATTCATTACAGCCCATCTACGCCGCACCGTTGATGCCTGGCAATTTTTCCAGATCATCTTGGGTGGTGACGGTTTACCCTGACATCAGGCAACGGTGAAGAACTGTCGATTCAGATAAGAGCTCGAGCATTCAACGTATTGTGTCTTGATTCTGGGCCAAATAACATCGTCGATCCATTCATTGAGGCTTTTCTTCCGACGTTCTTCTCGACTACAATTACCGATGTACACTGTATTAGACCCCGCCAAGCGCGAAGTCCGCCTCCTCTGACTGCTCGCCGGTAACGAGGCGGACAGTATTAACTGCGAACTCCACACGACATCCTTAAACAGCCCCGATGACTATGAAGCTCTTTCATATGTATGGGGTGACCCGAGCGACACACGCACCATTACAGTTCAACAGACGGCCAAAAACGTCACTGTGAATCTCGAGGCGGCACTGCGTCATCTTCGATACCCTGACCGGGCACGCACGCTCTGGGTGGACGTCCTCTGCATCGATCAGGATAATGTCCAGGAGCGTAATCAACAAGTCCGATGGATGAGTGACATTTACTCAAGCGCAACCCAAGTCGTGGTTTGGCTCGGCCCAGCGACTTCGGTGGGATTCGAAGCTATGGCTATTATCGAAAAATATGCCGCCGACAGCGAGTTGCACTGGCCAGATCTAAAGCACGATCTCGTTCAGTTGTTTCAGATGTATGATTTTCTCCACAACGAATGGTGGTCGCGCGTCTGAACAGTCCAAGAGGCGGTTCTTGCGAAACAGGTGACATATCAGTACGGCCCTCGGCTGCTGTCGGAGTCCGATCTGCTAAAAGCAGCAGCAAGCTACAGGAATCACGTATTCGTAAGACGTTGCTGCTATTCCGCCCTCGAAAGAAACAAATCACTCATCACTAGCACCGCCAACATTACTGTTGGAATGGAAACGCTGCTGGACTTGGTCAACATTCGAGCCAACCTGCAGGAAGAGAAATTGCGGTTCGACGAGGTAATTTCCAAATTTCGCACTAGAAGAGCAACAGACCCCCGCGACAAAGTCTTTGGGCTGTTAGGGATATCGCGAGGCGTCAGAACGGCTTCAATCGACTACGCCCTCACTTCTGCTCAAGTCTTCGAGGCGACGACGCGGGAGATTATGAGCTACTGCAAGAACCTGGATATTCTCAGCCACTGCGCAAATCAAGCTTATCGGGAGACAACAACTGCCGGGCTTCTTTCTTGGGTTCCAGATTGGGGGGCTGAGTACCATCCCAACGACGGCTTTTCCGGTGATTTTTTTCTGACCGCCCATCGCCTGGCTTTTCTGGACTTTTACAGTGCTTGCGGGAAGCTTGCCTACAGTCCTTGTGCCAGCTTCGAAGAGAACAATCTCCGCTTACAAGGGGTGCTTTGTGATATGATTGAGAGAGTCGGGCGATTGGAAAGAATCCTCATGGCTGAAACGGACCCCAAATACCTGTTTGAGTGGTGGGAGATGCTGAGTATCGACGGGGACCCCAACCAGCCATACCGTGGAGGGGGCACCATTTCAGACGCATTCTGGCGCATGTTATGTCTCGATATCGGGGTCGACGGGTTCCTAGCTGACAACGGCTCAGAAGCAAAGCAAGCTGGCTACAACCATGAGAGAATGTTCATGAGGCACTGGGACAGTGAACTCGCTTCTTCCCACCATTTTCCCCAGCTAGAAATCTTCCGCAACTCGACAACCAAAGAGGCCTTCATTCAACATTTGATGAGAGCGTCTGGCAGACGTCAATTCTTCATATCTGCTGAGGGCTTCATTGGGCTAGGCCCGCCCGATACCAAGGTCGGAGACAAGATTTGCGTTTTCGTCGGCGGCAAAATGCCCTTCATTGTCCGAGACATGGATGATGAGACACTGGGTGGTGGTACGCCCAACAGGGGAACCCATATCCGCTTGCTGGGTGATGCGTATGTTCATGGATTGATGTACGGGCAGGCGGTGACGAGGGTTGAGCAGGGAGTTGAGGAGTTGCAGGTGTTCGATCTACACTGAGCATGGATTACCAAGATGTAAATCTGAGTATCTGATAAAGAGATCGCCTATTTTTCCTGTGCTAGAGCGACTACTTTTCCTGTGGCTATACTCTAATCACATTAGTATTAGCGTCGTCGTAGTTTTCGTCGTCGTTGTTGTTATATTTATTATCGTCGTCACTTCTATCCTCGTCGTTATTATCGTTATAGTTATCCTCGTCCTCGTCCTTCTCATCGCTACTACTACTGTCGTCTTCGATATGAGTGTTTAAGTGCACAGGAAAAGTAGTCGCTCTAGCACAGGAAAATTAGGCGGTCTCCTGATAAAATAGAAAATGGCAAACTGACTCATCTTCGTCAAAACCTCGAACGACCTCCAATGCAAGCAAATCTTGACGACCCCTGATTGGCGGACAATACAGCCATAAGTCGTCTAGCTCTCTCAAAGAAAGGACTTTTGATTGGTTATATAAATAACAGCGATCTTGTCATTTGCGACTTGAAAAAAAAAAAAAAAAAAAAAAAAAAAACCCCCCCCAAAAAAAAAAAAAAAAAAAAAACAAACCAAAAAAAAAAAAAAAAAAAGAAAAAAAAAAAAAAAAACCAACCCAAAAAAATTTAAAACC